>JASANB010000910.1:0-90612 GCA_030248155.1 Sabatieria punctata | reverse complement strand
GTCTTTACTAGTAGAATTGAGACACGGAGCGAAGGACATACTAAAAGAAGACCGTACGGTGAGGAAGACACAAACACACACACACTAATGAGAATCTCGTACAGTACATAATTCATTCTTCATCCTCCCCCTCTGAAAAAGCGATGGGGTTAGTGTTCTTCGGCCTTGGCTTCCTAACGAACTCGAAGGACACTCTCTCTGATGACCATCCGGGCCCTTCACCAAAAGAAAATCGGGGAAACTCCAAGGACCCTCGCATGGGCCTTTCCACAGAGGGTTCAACTTTTCCACCTTTTTGCTGAAGACGCATGAGATTCTTTACGAAAACGAGATCACCGATACGGAAAAGTTGTCAGGGCTGAACTCCTGAAGCTTTGATCCCGACGCCGGAGTTGCTGAGATAGGAGACGATCGCGAATAGACGAGAGGCTTGGTCTGATTGAAAGATAAGCTGCTGTGGTGGCATTCAGTGGACAGTGGGCTGAGTTGTTGATAAGTGCGCACCGATTCTTAAACTTGTTTGGCCAAAGCAGGAGGGTTGTCTTCAACTTTCTTGCCGAGAATGGTAGTGAGTGTACGGATAACGCGTTCAACCATGCTATTTCCAGTCGGGTGGTAGGAGCAGAATGAACCAACTTGATCCCTTTTTGCTTGCAGAATTGTTTGAAAGAAGAGGAAACGAAATATGTTGCATTATCAGTAACCAATTTTTTAGGCACGCCGACGTGAAAGAACTCTTCCAATTTCTGCGAAATTTTGATAGATGACAACTGCTTGAGTTTGGAAGCGAATAGATATTTGCTGAAATAATCGATCATCACCAACACATAGGCGTGTCCGGAAGTGCTTTTGGGATACTGGACAATGTCGATTGAGCAACAGTCGAATGGACGATCAACCTGTACAAATCCCGGCACTGATTGAGAGGCTTGAGCTGGATTGAAGCGTTGACAGACACTGCACCCACCAACATGTCGATCCACATCCTGACGCATAGTGGGCCACCAGTATTTGAGCTGCAGAGTGCTAAGGAGCTTTTGTTTGCCAAAATGACCACCTGTTTTCCCTGAATGTTCTTCATCCAGAAGAGTGCCAACCAGCTTTTGGGGAATGTATAGACGGAGACGATTTGGGTCGACATCCTCGAAATACCATAAACCATCGAAGTTGTGTAAACCCAAGTCTGATAGTTGATCCATTTCTTCCAAACTGGCCATTTTGATATCATCAGTTGAAATTGAAGGGACTGGTAGCGTGCGGAGAGTACGAACGCGAGATAAGGCATCAGGAATAGTATTAGTGGAACCTTGAATATGTCGCCAGATAAGACCACAGTGGGTTTCAATGTTTGAGATTTTATCCATCATCAATGCGATTTCATTGTTGGGAGGTGATTCCTTCCACAGTTTCTGAGCTGCTAGGAGCGGCTTGTGATCGGTCTGCACAATAATAGGAACGGTTGATCTCTTGAGGATGCAGTCGAGTTCATGCAGTGACCATACAACAGCTTGTAACTCTCTGTAGATGGTGGGAAGCCGACGCTCGCGACCCTTGAGTGTCCTTGAGATGAAAGCTAGTGGAACTTGTAAGTTGTCCAGAAGAACTTGATAGAGAGCAGCACCAAGGCCAACAGAAGAGGCATCGGTTTGTAATAGGAATTGTACCCGATCGATATCTTTGTTTGTCAATGGAAAATGAAGAGCAACACATTGGGCGATGCGGTCCTTGAGAGTCTGAAATGCCTTATTCACATCCATAGACCAGTTGAAAGGCACGTTCTTGCGAGTGAGATGATAGAGAGGCTCAGCAATGGTGGCCAAATTGGGGATGAAACGCTGACAGTAGTTTATAATCCCAATGAAACTGCAGTGACCGCAGATTATGTGGAATAGGAAAATCTTGTATGGCTGAAACTCGCTTAGCAGTAGGAAGCAAACAACCATGTCCCAAATCGAAACCGAGGTATGTGATTTTGGATTGAGCGAAGTGACATTTTGTGAAATTTCTAGGCGAAGATGAAAAAGTACAGTCTCTGAAAATTGAGTTCAAGATGTTGGAGATGTTTCCTTCTAAAAGAACTGGCCACTAGTATGTCATCTACATAAACTTCAGCGAAATCCAGACCTTCCAGAATCGAAGATGTATACCGCTGGAACGTTGCCATTGCATTTGTCGCTCCAAAGGGCATGACCACAAATTCGAACAGACCTTTTCGTGTAGTAAATGCCGTCTTGGGAATTGAGTCTGTAGCCATCGGAATTTGCCAATAGCCAGAGATAGCATCGAGAAGAGTAATGTATTTGGCTCTCCCGGCCAGTGACAGCAGATCGTCTATATTTGGCGTGGGATATGCGTCTTTGATAGTGATAGCGTTTAGCTTCCGATAATCGATGCAGAAACGAATCGTGCCATCTTTCTTTCGAACCAGTACAGTAGGACTTGCCCAAGGCGATTTAGAAGGGCGGATGATTCCTTCCTCCAACATCTGATCCACTTCTTTATCCTCCACTTCTTGTTGATCGGGAGACAACCTGCGCCGCCGCTGTTTTATAGGAGACCCAGTTACTTCGATAGAATGTTCAACACCAACAGCGCGGCCAGTAGCAAAACGACGATGAGAAGCAAATATCCGGTAATATCAAATCGGCATGAAGCGCAAATTTACGGTACCAGCGCTAATGCGCGATAAAGTTTACATCAACTTCAACTTTATTCTCCAACCCACACCAACAACATGGTTAAAACGAGGGTTGGAGACTCAAATAAAGAACAAATGTACAATACAAAACAGTCAAAAAAACTACTGCACTGTTACCAACTGAGCTGAAACTCCTGCAAAATGTTGAAAAAACATCAGATTTACAATAGCATTTAAAACCAGCATCGTTTTTGTGACAACATCGTTTGGAATAGTGTTTCAAATAGAAATAGCATTGGTACAAGTTACATGTGCGTTCTGGTATCAGTACCCCATCCACATTGGAGGAAGCCCATTCCACCCGCCGAGCCTAGCCTACCCAGCCTAGGTTTTAGCTTTAGGCCTGGGTTTAATCTTAGCCTTTTACGTTAAAAATACATATGTCACGGGTGGAGGTTCCTGGTATCATTTACATTAAAGCTTGACCGGTAAATAGAGACCGGTAAATAGGGACGTTCTTGACCGGTAAATATAGAATTCAATAACGCCTAAATGGTTTTTCTTGGTAATGCATAGTATGTTCTTGGATAAAATGCGGTTTCCCACTAATTTAGACCCTAAATACAGATATGGCACGGTTTCGAAAGCGTTTGAGTTGAGGAGAGGCTTGGTTGAAACTGTCTTCGTCACAGGTAGATTAAACAGTGCTAATTGGGTCCTTACTAGCAAAATCTGTTTCCCTATAGAGTTGTTCACGGCCCGCACGGATACAAGCAAACAGCAAGAGTTACCATTGTGAAACCAACAAAGAACGCGTTTGCACATTAAAAGTGGTTGTGCTCTTATAAGTTAATCCGAATCTTCTGTTTTCTACGTCAGGTCATGTGCTTAAAAAGACTCTGTTTCACTTTACAGCATTGCGACTATGTAGCCGGAAATTGAAGGGCGTGCTAGATTGCTTCTTGTCTCTTTGTCTTGGGTTTTGTCTTATTCTTAACATCTGCATTTTCAATTATTTGCAGAAGCCAAAACAGTCTGAAATTGTATCAAATTCACTTTGGTACAGACCGCCTTAACAATAGGGCCACTTTGATCGGGAGATATCAACGGTACGACGCACTACAGTTAGTAGTTTACGCACTGCACGCACTGTTCGCACTGTAGCGAGCCAAAGCTGGCGCCGATCTGGAGGCGTGGAATTTGCTTAGAACAATCAGAGAACCGGTCAATTTCAGCTTGCATTAACAAATTACGCGTACATTAATACGTTGTATTTACCGTTACCCGCCGCTACCCCCTCAGAAATTATTTGGAGGTTATTATGCAGAAAACTACGATAAAATTATGCCTAGATTAGGTTAAAATGAGCTCAAAATAGCTTATTTTAACCTATTATAACTAGAGTGCGAACAATACCTAAAAAACCCAATACCCCAATACCCAATACCAATACCTGAGACCCCCAATACCCCAATACCCAATACTTGCGTAGCTGGGTCAAAAATTTGATTTCAGTGGACAGATACATTCTAGTTGTGTACACAAGATTTTTGGCACTGAAATTAAAATTTTTAAGAGGCTGGTTGGGCCGCTGCCCAAGCAGAGCGAGAAAATTTTGAAAAATTAGCCTTTCAGAAAGCATTTAGAAGCCGTTTTAGGCGTAAAATTAGCAGAAATTAACAGTTTTGGTACTTAATATTTCGTAATTCAGTGGTGTTTCTTGCTTCCGGCGATTTTTTTCCTAACTCGGCCGGAAATTGTGAGCACCACCGCCATGGGTACGGTGCTAGTACATTTTTATTTTAGATAAGAACAGAGAAATTAATTAGTGGCGTAGCGCTTAGAAAAGCGTACACTTTAGGGAATTCTACTAACGTTTAGCTGACTAGCCGTCCATAAACGATGACATTCTAGAGGGGGAGGGGGTCGGCTGAAATGCGACGATATACGCCACACTAGGAGGGGAGGGGCTTAGCAAAGAACGACGTCGCTTTTTTCGGAATAATGGGGAACTTTGATTGTATTATTTTCAATTTAAGTACATTCTGTCAAAGGTTTCTACAGTGCGGAAAAGCTTCCCAGAGTGGTTGTAGGGATTTATTCTATTGATTGCGCAGTATGCTAACAAGAAAACATGACCGTTCTGTATGTACTGCACTTTTATCGGGAAGGGGGTAAACCTAAAACGACGTCGTCTTAAGGGGAGGGGGCTACGAAAAATCGGGATTTTGAACGACGTCGTTTATGGACGGCTCCTTAACGCGAAAACAGCTACTAAACCGAATCATCGATCAACTTTTTCGATTTTTTTTCAGGTCAGCATCGATTTTTCTCTATTTTTAATTGTCCAATTTAGTATTGGGTATTGGGGGGTAAAAACCCCAATACCCAATACCCAATACCTGGAAAACACCCCAATACACCCAATACCCAATACCCAATACCAGTTCGCACTCTAATTATAACGACAAATAAACCAAAAAACCTTTGAGTTTGGTAAAAAATCGGATTAAAAAATCGGATTTTTCCTTACCATCCCCTCAACCCCATCTACCTGATAATCAGGTTCAGATACAGGTATACCTTACCTGCTCCACAGTACTAGAAAGAGCTGTTTTTGTTTTTTTACTGTTCCAGAGAAATATAGTTTTTGTAAAGTATGTTTCTTTCCTCCTTTTCCACACAAAATTATATATAATATCGATTCGAAATATCGCAATAACGATATCGAAGAAAGGGCCGATGTACATTTATCGTTGAAACCCTAAAACAGACTACAGCACTTACTATAATTGCAGCTATGCGGTAGGTCTCCTGTGCTAACACACCACAGAAAATGCAACAGACAGCTAGTAGCGATATTTCGTAGAACATTTTTGTCAGCACTGGCTTGGCTTGAGAGATTGCTAGTCTATTATGTTTGTGCAACTACTTTTGCTTTCTGGTTTTGCTTCAAAAGGTTGCGTCGTTTTTGACTTGTTAAACTGGATTGTCAAATTCTCTAGTCCCGCCCGCGTTCTGTTAGTCAGCGAACTTTAGAGATATACATAGTACGACGTGCGACCGAAAAACACAGCAGTTCTGAATTTGTTGGTCCGAAGTGTTCAGTCGTTCAAGACTTGTCGAAGTGGCTCATCAAATTCTCTGTTCACGCGTTTGCTTCGTAAAAGCTTGAACTTGATGAACAGCGTCGCTCTCGTTTACCCAACTACAATACGACTCGAGCGTCAAATCTATTTTATGATCCAATTGCTGTACCGTATAGTGCTGTTTATAGTACCTCCCTATTTATAGTACCCCGGGTGCACAAGTGCCATTTGTAAGACCCGGGGTACTATAAATGGAGCAGATTTTTATTCTACAGTGAGGAGTTATTAATACAAAATGTCAAAGCATTATAGAATTTTTGGTGGTAAACATTGTTTGTGCGAACAAAAACAGTAGATAATGCAATCATAGAGGTTCTGCTGTAAGTAAAGAACCTATTTTCGACAAGTAGACCGTAATTTTAGCAAGAAATTTCACATAATATTGTTAGTTGCTTATAGAGCAGATTTGTAGAGTGCCATGTACTGTATAAATGGATTCACTTTTATTTCCGCAAACCCCTAAGTGTCATATAGAGTACCCACCCGGGTACTACAGGGTGTGCCAAAAAAAAACAACCCAGCAGATTTTTCGCTGTAGCAACCGCAAATCTCAACCGATTTGAATGAATCCTTTTTTAAATGAAAGATAAATAAATTCTTAAAAGATTGCTGAAATTTTCATTAATGTACTCTGCTTAGTTCCTGAGATATTGGCTCTCAAAATCAAAACAGTGATTTTGGCAGTGAACAAGAGGGATTTTTTTATTATTCTGCACTTCTTAATAAAACGGATTTCTGCTACTGCTAAGGGCTCTTGGAGGCTTTACTGGTGACACAGAAACTCGGTTTACTTCAACACTGAAGTATCATTAGCCCCAGCAGTAGGAATCTGCTTTATTATGAAATGCAATGGAATCGCTCTTGTTCTTTGCCAAAATCTGTTTCGATTTAGAAGGCAAATATCTCAAGAACCTGTGAACATGTGAATCTCAATAAAAATTGCACCAATCTTTGAAGAATTTATCAGTTTTTCTTTCAAAAAATGGTTCTTTCAAATCGGTTCAGATTACTGGTTGCAAAAGTAAAAAATCTGCTGTGTTGTTCTTTATCACTCTTGTTCATTGCCAAAATCTCTGTTTTGACTTTGAGGACAAATATCTCAGGAACTAAGCGGGCTATCTTAATAAACGGTACATCAATCTTTCAAGAATTTATTTATTTTCTATTTAAACAAGACGGTTCTTCAAAATGAATGTAGAAAACTTTAGATAGTTTGATCGTTTTGAAGATCCT
Organism: Sabatieria punctata; assembly: GCA_030248155.1. Lineage (NCBI taxonomy): Eukaryota > Metazoa > Nematoda > Chromadorea > Araeolaimida > Comesomatidae > Sabatieria > Sabatieria punctata. The sequence goes on along the minus strand of JASANB010000910.1, from coordinate 83,592 downwards.
CTCAGTTTTAGAGGCAGAGACAGATTTTTTTGGAAATTTTTTACAAAATTAGACCGGTAGCAGAGGAAAACGTCAGTAAACTTTTATTTGAAGAAACTGGGTGTGCAATTCTTTCAGATGCAGTTTTCTCTTTCAAGCAAGTCTTGCTAACAGTAAGCTCTTCAGATAATTCTTTCAGATCATTCTCTTGCTGTCTACTGTACTGTGGCCCCTTCAATTCCAAAGAATCCTGACACACGTTAGGCAAATTCTTAAAAAAAGCAGCTTTCCCTTCTAAAAGAATTCTGGCACCCTTTAGGCAAATTCTTAAAAAAAGCAGCTTTCCCTTCCAATCCGGACAATTCTGCCACTCTTTAGGCAAATCTTTCAAAGCAGCTTTACCTTCCAAGGAATTCTGACATTCCTTTGGGAAATCTCTCAAAAACAGGAATTTTCCCTTCCAATCCAAAGAATTCTGTCACTCTTTAGGCAAGTCTTTCAAAAAGCAGCTTTCGCTTCCAAAGAATTCTGGCAATCTTTAGGCAAAACTTTCAAATGGCAGCTTTCGCTTCCAAATAATTCTGGCACTCTTTAGGGCGCGCGCAATTTTTAGGCAAACGGCCGCCGGTCAGTGGTTAGAAAAGCAGTGCGCGCGCGCAATCTTTTAGGCAAACGGCCGCCGGTCAGTGTTTAGAAAGCAGTACGCGCGCAATTTTTAGGCAAACGGCCGCCGGTCAGTGGTTAGAAAAGCAGTGCGCGCGCGCAATCTTTTAGGCAAACGGCCGCCGGTCAGTGTTTAGAAAGCAGTGCGCGCAATTTTTAGGCAAACGGCCGCCGGTCAGTGTTTAGAAAGCAGTGCGCGCAATCTTTTAGGCAAACGGCCGCCGGTCAGTGTTTAGAAAGCAGTGCGCGCAATCTTTTAGGCAAACGGCCGCCGGTCAGTGTTTAGAAAGCAGTGCGCGCAATTTTTAGGCAAACGGCCGCCGGTCAGTGGTTAGAAAAGCAGTGCGCGCGCGCAATCTTTTAGGCAAACGGCCGCCGGTCAGTGTTTAGAAAGCAGTGCGCGCAATTTTTAGGCAAACGGCCGCCGGTCAGTGTTTAGAAAGCAGTGCGCGCAATTTTTAGGCAAACGGCCGCCGGTCAATGGTTAGAAAAGCAGTGCGCGCGCGCAATCTTTTAGGTAAACCGGGCGCCGGTCAGTGCTTAGAATGCAATGCAATCAATTGCGTGCCCTCAACGTGAACCACATTTGTGAGAGAGCCTAAAAGAGTAGGGACCAATAAGACCAAGTAGCGGCCAACGGTCAGATCGGCCTACACACCAACAGCAATTAACGCCCAGCCGGCACCCCATAAACAGGGCCAACAATCGCGTGCAAAGAATGCCTGGTTGTTGGCCCAATTCTCGTCCAATTCTAGCAGTTGGTCGAGCTGTTTGAGAGCGGGACTGTGCGTTGGTTGAGGTGCTATCCGCCCACTATTTGACCCAAATTAGTGACCAGCCCAGTGCGCCGACTAATTAGGTGCTATCCGCCTACCTATTAGGTGCTATCCGCCCACTATCAGGTGCTATCCGCCTACTATCAAGTGCTGTCCGCCGCCAAGGTAATTAATAGAGAACTCACAGTTATCCTTTCTATTAGCGCTCTACATAACAAATAATATAACGTATAGCACAACGAAATAATGAACATCAATCAGTCAATTCTCAGAACAAAAAGCAGGGATCATCAAAAATCATCTGCTCATTGGCCATGCCAAAGTGCTTGTCCACTCCAAGACAGTAGCTCAAAAAATGGTCCAAGTAGCGAGCGATTCGTTCGTCCAGATGGTTGACAAAGCAGCTGGCGCGTAGGAATTATGTAGGTTTTGATTTTATGATACAGTATGTAGATTTTAGCACATAACACAAAGTGGAGCTAAAAATACAAATTGAACTCACAGCGCCGTTTCAATTCTCCTTTTCTTTGAGCTGTCGGCAGTGACTGCACACCCAGTACTCCGATCCATTCGCCTTTCGACATCGCAGTTGAAACCGGTAAACACGGTTTTCATGCACGCGACTAATAAATTTCAAACATTTAGCAACCATTTTGGATTTGCCGAACTCGGCCGGTCCAAAGTCAGCCGCCTCCATGCTTATCAGAGTGACCACAAAAGAAGCCTGCGCGGCCGCCTTTTTGAACTTTTTTATTGGGCGGCCGGCTGGGCCTCTCAGGGTATCACGTCGATAGGTCCCAAACGACAATAGGTCCCCTGCGTCAATAGGTCCCAAGCCCCGTCAACAGGTCCGAAACGACGATAGGTCCCCTACGCCAATAGGTCCCAGGTCCCGTCAATAGGTCCCAAACGTCAACAGGTCCCGAACGACTGCAGCCGACAGCGTCAACAGGTCCCAAGCCCCGTCAATAGGTCCCAAACGACTACAGCCGACCTGCGGCAACATTTCCCGTACAATTAAGCAACTTAAAACGAAGTTTTGCGCCCTCCCTCATTATGCTTTTGCTGCCCTCGCTTTCACAGACCGGGTGAAATCTGCAGGCAGCTAAATGAACACGTTTACTACAGTACATACATACGCTCGATATGCCCGTTATTGGGAAACCAAAAGGATATTTCCAAAATAAATGAAATATTTTGATTCAGCATGGCCAAAAATCCCTTGGTGCTAAGTTATTGGGTTTCAAAAGCTTGAATTCACTTTGCAATTCCGCCTAACCAACAATCTGCATGCTTGCTCTTACGCACTTGTTCTGGCATGCCACTATTTGCTTCAATGGGGAAAATGTCGTCATGTGTTATAGCAGCACCGCGCTGTACCAGGTCATTCAGGGCTGCCTTCTCCTGGCCGATTCTGACATCGACTAGCAGATCCTGTGGTCGTCGGTGCTTGGGAAGAACTGTGCCGTCGGCCAAACCGCGCGCACGTACAGCGTACGAATTGTTCCAGATACTGGCCTGCATCAGAAATTCGGCCAGATCCGGGTGCTGATGCGGAAATCTGGCCCGAAGGGAGTTGTGAAAGCCTTCGGCATGGTTGGTGGTTCTTGGGCCTTCGTTGTCAAACTGATTCCACACCTCCACCCAACCAGGTCTCAGCCACCACTAAAATGGTTGAAATAATTAGTCTTTGAGTTTCGCTTTTATTAAACTTCGGCCATCTACGATTTTGACTACTGCTTCGGGTCCAAGATTCCTGTTTCCTTGCTTCAGCTTCTTGCAGCCTTTGCATCTGTACTCCAGCTTCGAACCTAAATCAGTTAGTTTAGCACTCGACTCGCTTTCAACGTAATAATAATAATAATAATAATAATAATAATAATAATAATAATAATAATAATAATAATAATAATAATAATAATAATAATAATAATAATAATAATAATAATAATAATAATAATAATAATAATAATAATAATAATAATAATAATAATAATAATAATAATAATAATAATAATAATAATAATAATAATAATAATAATAATAATAATAATAATAATAATAAACAGATTACCTTTTCCTCTTTTGTATGCGAACTCAAAGACAAAACCAGGGTGTTGTACGCTTTGGTAATGAAGCATGGGATGAGTACCACGCTCAGTTTTAGCACAGAACTCCTCAAACCGTCCGTAATCGGCCATAATTACGTGGCAACAGCCTTAGAATGAACAGGCGCTTCCACCTACACTCTATTGCAACTTAAGAGGCATGATCTGTTTATTACCCGGGTCTACCTTTTGTCTTGTACCCTGTCAGAGGTCATTCATTGTCGCTCCTCCCTCTGTATTCACCGCCCGCCGCCTCAATTATGTTTTATTATGACAGCCCATGCCTGGAGGGCACTTGAGTTCCGGTTGCCGGCCTTTAGCAAGTCAGCCGAATTTAGTTTGGGACCTATTGACGGGGCTTGGGACCTATCGACACAGGGGACCTATTGTCGTTTGGGACCTGTCGACGGGGCTTGGGACCTATCGACGCAGGGGACCTATTGCCGTTTGGGACCTGTTGACGTGGGCCCTGTTGACGTTTGGGACCTATTGACACCCAATCCCTCTCAGCCACTCTTACTTTCCCTCTTTGTCTTGTTTAGGAGTCACTATTACATGTCACTCAAATTTGACCTGCGTAGGGGAGGTGTCCTATCCCCAGGCTCTTGAGTATTTGTCATATTTAGGCTAATTGCGCACTGTGCCTGCATTCAAAACTGGTGTGTCACTCTGATCAGACCTGAGTAGGCGAATCGCACCGAAAAGTAGGCGCAAGGCACCTTAGTGGTTGGCGGATAGCACCTAGTGGTCGGCGGAAAGCACCTCTTTACTGAGTAGGCGGAAAGCACCGGTAGGCGGATTGCAACTACACCCTGTAGGTTAGTCAAATCGGCAAATTCATGTTCAGAATACCTTTTGAATGCGTTTTCTAAGGCTAAATTTTCAAACATTTCTCGCCCTGGTCGAACAGAAGCCTTTAAGCTACTAAAGCTTGTAATTTCTGTCAATTTTAAGCTAAGAATGGTTTTTAAACACGTTGAAGCTAATTTTGCGAAATTTTCTCGCCCTTTGTTGGGCAGCAGCCAACCAGACAACTTCAAAGCTTTACACTCCCTTTGCAAAATCCCGGGTACGCCACTGGTGGAGCTATGCAAAACAGTTATGGAGAGAACCAAGCAAACACAAATTGTTGTGCCTAAACATACTACGTATAAAGCGGTATAAGCCATCTATGTAACAGGTCATCCGCCGGAAGGGGAAGTGGTTGGGGGTCTGGCGCCAGCTGGGGAGTCTGAGCGCAAATTTTAGGGAGGAGGTTGGGCACTGAAAACGCTCAAAAATTGCAAAAAAATCGCAAGTTTTCGGCTAAAAATCGTCAAAAGTACTGTAGCTGATTTTGGCTTAGATGCAGCTGAAACGTGCTGTTTTACAGGCGATTTTGGCAATTTTTGTGTCTGAAATTGTTAAAAATCGCTAAAATTTGCTCAAATAATTACTGTAAAGAAAAATCGGAGGGTGTCGGAAAATACGTTTCGGAGGGGCCCTATCCGGGGGTCTGGCCTATTTCGGGCGGGGCAGACCCCCTATTACATGTATGTATGGTATAAATGCTGAATATGTACGTACATGCTGTGCCAAAAAACAACCCAGCAGATTTTTTTATCGTGGCAACCGCGAATATCAATCGATTTGAATGAATATTTTTGAATAAAAGACAACAAAAGGCAGATTGGTGAAACTTATAATAAGATGCTCTGCATAGTTACTGAGATATTTGCCCTCAAAATCAAAACAGCAATTTTGGCAATGAACAAGAGCGACTTTTATCATTCCGTTGCACTTTGTAATAAAATAGTTTCCTACAGTTAAAGGGCTTTACTGGTGACACACACGCAAGGTTACTTCACCAGGAATGTCTCTTAGCCCTCAGCAGTAGAAAACTGTTTTATTATGAAGTGAAAGCGAATCGCTCTTGTTCATTCTCAAAGTCTGTTCTGACTTTGAGCGTAAGTATTTCAGAAACTAAGTAGAGTATCTTGATAGAATTTTCGCGAATCTTTACAACTATTAATTCAATCTAAATTCACCAAATCAGCAATCAAAATCAGTGTTTTAACTTTGAGGGCAAATAGGAATCAGGAAGGAACCAAGCAGAGTATCTCAATGAAAATTGCACCAATCTGTCAAGAATTCATTTGTCTTTCATTCAAAAAAATTGATTCAAATCTGTTGAGATTTGCGGTTGCCACGGTTAAAGCTCTACTGGCTTGTTTCTGGTACAGCCAGTACAATAGAAGATCGCAACCCGCCCAAGGCGGACGTAAGGTAAAGGCAAGCATAGATTGGTTAGAGTTTTGAAGTCGTACAATTGTATGTGTTGATCTGGTCAGAGTTGACTGTTCCGAATGGACTATGGTGGTGATTTTGAAAGGGCTGACTTTTCAGTTAGATGGTCCAGTTTAGCACACAGTCTTTGCATCATCTGCTCCAGCTCCTCCAATCGACTTTTCAGATCTTTTTCTCTCTTCTGCTCCATCAAGTCCACTTGCTCAGTTGCTTCTAGCATTTCACAGATTAATTACAGGCCAACCAAAGAGAGATAAATTTACCAATGTCAGGAGGTAACGATTGATTTTCTTCAAAATCCGCTTTAGTGTTTGAAGTCGTTTTAGTCTTCTTGACTGTCTTTCTCCTATCGTAACACTTTTTGATGAGAAAAACTGCAAAATGAATCAGAGCCAAGAATGTTATGCCCAGGTAGAAACCGAAAATGCCTCCTTAAAATAAAGCTTATAAGTCACGAAAAATAAATAAAATGTAAACCAAACTCTTACCAACTTCACCAAAGAAACTGTCCCAAGACTTGGCTGGGTGTTCAAGAAAAATCGGAAATTCAGACTTTTTTCGATAGATGTAAACTTTGGCCTTGGAGTAATTTCCATAACTGCGAGTGCTATGGGCCAACAAGGAATATCGCACGTTCAAGCAGGCCGACTTGCACTTCTCTATACACTCCTGATATTCTGTGTGTACATTCCCATTCAGACAAGTGATGTAATGAGGTAATTTGCATAACGGAAGGCCATCTGAACTGGCGAACTTAGCAGTAACGGAAATGAGAGGTGCACAGGAGCATTTGTGAGAAATCACAGATATTTTGCACTCTGCAACACACTGATCCTGTGTTCTGATTGGATCACAACTGAAAACAATATTTTTATTATAAAATTGTACTTTAATAGTAGGGACCGGCAACGGCGGCCATTTTTGCGCCGTACCGCGTGCCTAATTTTCTTCGCGCGTTTTCACCACATTGGTGTCGCGGCGGTCAAAATCATCTTTTTTTAAAAAATGCGGCTAGAAAAGCGCGTTCTTTTTTTATGGTTATTTGTTTTGATTATTTTAACATAACTATTCACCCAAATCGCCTTGGTATACGCTAAGCTGCGGTTGTTTTTGGCTAAAATAAGCGGAAAAACAGCGTCAGTGTAAAAAAAAGTTTATGATCTCAAAAGGTGCGCCCGACGGTAATAAAGAGGCATTGATCATCTTTCGTTTGAGCCATTTTTTTTCGGCATCGATGCAGCCAAAGATCCCGGAAATCAGATTGAAATTTTACATGGTTAAGCATAGGCGGAATTGGTATTTTTTCAGAAAACGAAAGTTTGCTCTTAAACAAAGAACAAATAAAAAAGGTGCGCCCGCTTAAATTTTAGTTTGGGTGTTGCTCTTACTCAAATGACTGAGCATTGGTCTCCTAGGTCCGCCAAAGATCCCGGAAATTGGGTTAAAGTTGATGAGGTCGTTAAAATTAGGGGGTATCGAATACGAACGTATTGGGGATCCTGAGCAGCCCAAAGCCAATGGTTTTAATTTTGCTTCTTTACATTCCTTCAGTAGTTTTGCGTCTCTGCTAATCAATATAAGGTGAATCTTGCTCAGGCTTAACGTGTGTAGTCAATAAATATGGTACAAAAGCGGAAAAAACCTGTAATCGCTTATTCGAGTTAACTTCATATAATTCGTTTTCATTTATATGTCAGTGGAATTTCTTCAAATTTTCAGCATTTATTCATAAGTATGATAGATATGTTTTGCCCAAATTTGAGTTGCATGTTCCAACGCAAACAGGCACAGAAGGTAGTCCAGTAACGAACGAAAGTCGGAATTTCTCACCAAAGTACAAACCCCCCTCACCCCCGGCCCATGTATGTTTGGAGGGAAGGCGGAAGGGAAGGGTTGGGGTGTCTGAGCCCAAATTCGGAGTGTGGAGTGCTAAAAACGCTCAAAAACAGCAATTTTGTGCTACAGATCGTATAAAAAGGCTGATTGTGCCTCGGGTACCACTTGCAGCTAAAAAGCGCTGTTTTACAAACAATTTTAGTGTCTGAAACTGTAAAAAAAAATTGAGCCAGAAACATCGGAGAGGGAGAGTGGAAAAGATCGTTTTGGTGGGGTACTCCCCTATCTGGGGGGGGGGTTGTCCCAAGTCAGTGGGAGCGTGGGAGGGGAGCAGAACCCCAGCCCCGCTGTGACATGTACAAATGTACCTGGAAAACACAGGAATACCAGTTCACACTCTACTATTCAGTTCTAGTTGTTCGAGCTACCAAGGTGTTTGGGCTTAGCTGTAGCTGGGGGGGGAACAGGGAAGGTCACAAATGGACTATATATTAATTAATTAACTTTCTTATCACTATACGACTCCGGAACGTGCCCTATACTGATGCGTACGCCTTGGGGTATTTTTATATTTGGAAAACAGGCCCTTAGGAGCGTGCCCTGTACAGGCTTAGGGAGCGTGCCCTATACCGATGCGTCCCCTAGGGGTACTTTTATGTTATTAAAACAGGCCTTCCGGAGCGGGCCCTATACTGATGCGTCCCCTAGGGGTATTTTTATATTTGGAAAACAGGCCCTCCAGCATACATGGGCCGTGTCAAGGCGAGAGCCACTAGAACGAGAAGGAAACGAACGAAAGCCGGCCCAGCTTGGCTAAAAGTAGATCGCGTTGTGATTATGATTAGAGCGAGGACGATTGGCGAGTGAAAGACTAAATGCCATACAAACAAACTACCTAAGAATTAGATGGGATTGCACCCAAAGTAAAACACAGACCGACAACAGGGTTTTCTCTTTATTACCGACCGCCTCTCTCTGCCCTCTTCTTTTAGACACCACCCAACGCTCCGATTTACAGACTCTGTTAGAGACACTGTTACACTGATAGACTCATCGACTGCTCGACACCCTCTTACACTGATAGACTGATAGACTGCACTAAAGAAAGAATTCAAAATAAGGAAGATCGTTTGCAGGTAAATCAAGAAGTCATGACAATCAAATCAACGAGCAGAGAGTACGGTAACTTTAAATATAGGAAAAATGTACAGAAAGCAAACTAAAACCAAAATATCATAATTTATTATAAGTTTACTAAAATATCGTTCATGTAAAACATGACACTCCCCGCCGAAAGCGTCTCTGTTGACAACTGAACACCAGCACGCCACGATAGAACGATCTGCTTTGCGATTAACCACTTAACTTATCCAGCTGAAAACACGGTAAACAAATCATTATTATTACTACAGTACCTACAGACTCAAGGTCAACCGAACCGACCACCTCATTCCTGTGGCGTAGCAATCGTGGACAGTACCCACTAAAAACAGAAAACTGTACAATCAATGATTCACTATAGTACATTATGTGAATTACGACTACGGTAGGTACCTGACTGCATTTTAGCAGAAACAGTGAGCAACTTACTCGCCTGTTTCTGTGGCTGTGATCCAACTAAACTAAGTAAAATAGCAACACCCAGACTGAGGAAAAAAAGCCGTTTTTGATTACAATTACTAAAGGCCTGTTTTTAGGGGCACTACAGTAAATAAAAAACATAAATTTTGTACTGACTAGCTGAGAGAGTGAGCGTACAAATTTGGGTCGGTACATATTCTAAACGAAACACTGGTGGCCTAATGTAATTACGGCCATAGAACTTGAGAACTGACGCTCAACACACTGAGTGAGGATGGGTTGCGGGAAGACACGTCGCGTCAGCTAGCTAAACGAGAGAAAGAGTACTGAAGAGTACGAAAATATGTAGGCCGTTAGGCACCACTATAGGTCAGAAAATTTTAGGTTCTGCAACTACGTACGTACTTACTAACTGCAACCTGACAGGCTCGAGCGGCACGCAGTAACTCAAACTCTGAAGGCTCTGCCTTTTCTTCCTCCATGCGCTATGGAGGACCCTCTCGCCGGACTGAGCTATAAACGAGAATTAGATACACAGAGCACTGACACTGAGTCACAGATTAGATACTGCAAAACTGAGGTAGGGTTCTAGAGATTCTGAGTTGCGCCAAACACCACCTGAGAGACAGGTTGGATTAATCTTGGTCTGAATTGGCACAAAAAAACGAAAATGCTTACTGCTAAACTGAAACCGCTGTTCAGTAGCTTTTGGCAACTCTAAGCGTTGCCACTAAGGAGGGATAGAGAGCAAATCTACATGCTGTCTCAGCATTACAGCAATAGGGACAGTTACGACTAGGAAGGCCTCGAGCAGGAACAGAGCTACTGGGTGGGCTGGGCAGAGAGTCTTTGAAATAGAGAGTGTATCTAGCCTGGCGCCACCACTAATTGTTTACTAAGAACAAAACTATTTACAGAGGGGGAGACTCTCGCTTGCTTAGAGGGTACAGAACTTGCCAGGTAGTCCAGCTGCGGACTTTTTGCCAAACCTAGAGACAAATACTCTAATAAGTCTCGGCTGAGGGTGTTAGGAAGACACAGAAATAGAAATACGGCACTAAACCGTACTATTTGAAAACGATGAGGTTTTTTGACTAAACACCTCTAACATACACATACATGTAACAGCTCCGGGCCGACCTGGGGGGAGGGGGGTAGGGGGGGTTTTTTCCTCAGGTGGGGGGTCGAGGGGGGGGTTTCGCCCAGGTGGGGGGTCCCAAATTTCAAAAAGCTCCAAAACGCCTAGAAATACGTTTTTAGCACGTTTTTCTCAGTGAGGACGCTAAAAATCGCTATTTTAAGCTGCCAAATAGCGTTTTAAAGCTAAAAACAAGCAAAAAATGACAAAAAGAGCTTCCAAAAACACCGATTTTTCTTAAATATCAGCAGTGGAAACGCCAAATTCGGTTTCCAAAGGCTTTTCAAGTGAATTTTAGGCTAAAAATTAGTGATTTCTGACCCAGTTTGTTAATACTGGAGCCACTACTAGTACTTGTATTTTTTGGTCAGGGGGAGGGGTCCCTTAACCTGTCTCGGGGGGGGGGGTGAGGGGGGGGTTTGGCCTTTCCAGCAGGGGGGGTTGGACCCCCCCAAACCCCCCCTAGTACATGTATGAACATACAGTATACATATAGCTCGTCGATTTCTGCATTCTGGCTGGCAAGAGTTCAACCTGAATTAGCTACTGTTTAGTGTCGGTCATAACTACTAATTAATAGCTGGAAATATACGAACAACTTTGGGGCATACAGTACATACTGACTGGATTAGGAATTAGGACGCAGTTCGCCGTTTTATCGCTTACTGACAGTACGCATCGGTCAACCGCGCCACGAGATTGGCAACGTGTCTCAAAACTAAGAAATTACTTGGGCAGTCTTGCTATTAGGCTACTAGAAAGGGGATGAGTGGCTTTTGCACTGAATATGGCCGAAACAGAGGGCTAACTACCTAACCTCTGCTTCTAGGGTTGAGTCGTTGACTTTCAATGAGGCTCACTAAACTATTGCTGGTGCTCAGTCTACTCTTTACCAAAACCCAAACAAAACGAAATGCAGTTGACGCCGGCTACCTCTAATGGCGCCGTACTATGGCCGCTTGCTGCCTTAAGCCGTCTCGCCAGAGGCCGACTGCACCTAATGCAAGCAATGCCCTATGCCTGGGCGCTGGCCCACTGGCATGTACAAAGTCAAACTGCGTCGCGTCTAACGCGGGATTACGTATGAATTTCGGTGGCAAACCGAGCTAATCTCGAATGCCTTTCGACTGAGCCACACCAGCATCTACGTCTATCGATGGCCAAATCAGCCAAAAAGGGACACTCACACGCTCAACCAAAACAGTATTTTTTGCTAACTGAGTGGTCTAACGTTACTAAGCTAAATTTTACTGGTGCTCTCACCAGGCGAATACCAAAATAAGAGCCAACTCTGGCAAGCAATTAGGATTTCACTGGTCCTCTGACCAGGCGAATACCGAAATAAGAGCCAACTCTGGCAAGCAATTAGGATTTAGAACTAAAGAACTGACCGATTTAGCCTCCACGCGAATGGGGAGGTACTAAACTACTAGGCTGGAAGACTGCCCTTTGCGCACTGGCGCTACTCTACCGAGACACGACCATCGACTTTTAACGGCACTAGGCCTAGTTTAGTGGCTACTAGCGAAACTAGGCGCGCGCAGAGAAAAGAACTCACCTCCCTAGGAGGGTCTGCACGCAACGCAAGGGTAGTGTGTACGGCCAACCGGTTTGCACTGCTGCAACACTGCACTCGCCACAGGCTCGCGTTTGTCTTGGGCACCATGTCAAGGCGAGAGCCACTAAAACGAGAAGGAACGAAAAGCCGGCCCAGATTGGCTAAAAGTACATCGCGTTGTGATTATGAGACGACGCAGGTTCGATTCCTGCTCTGGGCACCATGTCAAGGCGAGAGCCACTAGAACGAGAAGGAAACGAACGAAAGCCGGCCCAGCTTGGCTAAAAGTAGATCGCGTTGTGATTATGATTAGAGCGAGGACGATTGGCGAGTGAAAGACTAAATGCCATACAAACAAACTACCTAAGAATTAGATGGGATTGCACCCAAAGTAAAACACAGACCGACAACAGGGTTTTCTCTTTATTACCGACCGCCTCTCTCTGCCCTCTTCTTTTAGACACCACCCAACGCTCCGATTTACAGACTCTGTTAGAGACACTGTTACACTGATAGACTCATCGACTGCTCGACACCCTCTTACACTGATAGACTGATAGACTGCACTAAAGAAAGAATTCAAAATAAGGAAGATCGTTTGCAGGTAAATCAAGAAGTCATGACAATCAAATCAACGAGCAGAGAGTACGGTAACTTTAAATATAGGAAAAATGTACAGAAAGCAAACTAAAACCAAAATATCATAATTTATTATAAGTTTACTAAAATATCGTCCATGTAAAACATGACAGGCCGGGGGGTAAGGGGGGTTTACCCCCTCGCCGGCCAATACCCGCCTCGGCCGTCCATACATACATACTCCATACCCCCCTCGCCGGCCCCCCCCCCCCCCGAGGTCTCCAGACCCCCTACCCCCCTCCGGATTTTTCTGGCCCATGGATGCCCAGAGCGTGCGTATACTGATGTGTCCCCTAGGGGTATTTTTATATTTGGAAAACAGGCCCTCCAGAGCGTGCCTATACTTTTGCGTCTCTAGTGGTACTTTTATATTTGGCAAAACAGGCCCCCCGGGGCGTTCCCTATGCTGCTGTAGTGATCACTAGACTCGCCAGGCGAAGGGCTTTCAAATGATATATAACATGACCGTTTTGGACGATTTTGAAATTTTGGAATATTGCCAAAAAATAATCGATTATCTATATTTATCGATAAAACTTGTTAATTTATAATTAACAATGGTCATTAAAAACATTAATTTCTGTTTGCGATCGGTTCCTGATTTCCGCCCCCCGCAGCTACACCTGGTTCGGTGTTTGTTCGGTATATAAAGGTGGTAGACGCAGTCCTACAGTCTTGGTATATAAAAAATGTAAAAGAAAATCGCATTGCGATTAGAATGACACCGGTCCCATCAAAATCGGCGCAGGGGTTTACGAGTGACAGTCTGATAAAGTACATCCGTCATATCGGTATGCACGTTGCGGTCAACTTTCTAGGAAGAAAAGGTGGCACGCTGGGTGACGCAGTTAAACGGTCATAACTGGCTTAATATCCGGCCAATTCCGTTCCGGTTTGTTTTGTTAGACTGTATAAAGTGTGCTCTTTTCAATTCTGAAGCCCAATTTCGCCTAGGGGCATTTTGAATTTTCGCGTGCCGGTCCCTATTAATAGACTGTATTTCGCTTACTTCAGTACAGATTTGTAGAGTGCGTTAGTGGTGACATGAGCTCTGACTGTAGAGGAGACAGAAGCAGTGATGACTGGGTAGTTCAGGAAATCTTCGGTGCCGTACTCATCTCCTAACATCACATTCATCTTTTCCAGTCCCGTTTCTTTGTATTTGTTGTTCTTTGAAGTGATTTCTTCTATTCTACTTGCATCCATTCCATAACTTTCTTTCAAGATTTCGTCTCTTTTGTCCAGACCAAATGCTATGTCCAATCTTGGGTCAAACTGTCTATTCTTCTCTAATCTGTCCTTTCTCATTCGTTTCTTTGGTATGAATCCCAAACAGAATCCTTCAACCTTGAGCAATGAAATCTTGTAGAAGAGTAGTTTGAGATTTGGTTCCAATGTCCACTTTTTGCTATTCAGTAAAGTTCTCTCTGAATATCGCACTCGATAATCTGACAGGTCAATGAACTTTTGAGACAAAACTTGGAACAACTCTTTGTCGCTGACATTTAGTTTTCGAGTGTGGATCAAGATTCTACTTATTTGTTGGGTAATTGGTTGATAGAAGGAACTGTTATTTGCAAGGAAAGTCTGCACCATTCTAGCACTCAAATCTGGATCCTTCGCCCTTAGAAGACCAGGACGCACTTCCAAAAGTCGTAGAGAAGAAAAATACCTACAAGAACAATAATAATAATAATAATAATAATAATAATAATAATAATAATAATAATAATAATAATAATAATAATAATAATAATAATAATAATAATAATAATAATAATAATAATAATAATAATAATAATAATAATAATAATAATAATAATAATAATAATAATAATAATAATAATAATAATAATAATAATAATAATAATAATAATAATAATAATAATAATAATAATAAATACCTGAATAGTAAAGGCAGAAGAACATAATTCCAAGATCCATTAACAACATCGTTGGTAGATTTAAATTTATCCAAAGCTTTTGTCACGTCCAATTCAAGTGAGGGAACACTTTCCAGTTCTTCAGGATACTCTTCATTCTCACCAAAAAATTCTCTGTTAATTTCCGGCAACTTCATTTGCACGCAGAAACTCAAATTAGGAAACAAAGCCAAATCAGACCTCCCAATCTTCATATTAGTCACAGTTTCTCCAGACGTAAATTCAATCACCAAATAGAGCACGTTCTTCAGGGTCATAAACAATCCAAACACAATAAACGCGTACCAAATAACCACTTCAGTCTGAGTTTTGGAGCGTCGAATCAATGAAAAAATGATGACCGGCGCAGTTTCAAAGTAGTCATTTTGCCTGAGCCATTGAAACCAATTAGAACAAGCCATTTTGGTGTCTTGTCTTCGTTTCAAAGACGTTCGGCCGTTCTAAAGAGAACAACATTTACTGGCTGCTGGTTGGCCAGGAGGTTTTGCAAGCCAGCAACTGTTTAGCAGTTTTACTTCAGCACACGTCACAACAGCTGTTTTTTTCTCCAGGCAAATTTGAACAGCAGACAAATTTAGCATTTTCCATCTTACCTCTTGAAAATTTTACTACTGAAGCTTTGAAGTTGAAATACGTAGAAGGTTTTCCTAGTAGTTTTCGTTGAGAAGCTCAGTTTTCTAATTCGCCATAACGGAAAATTAGCCAACAGTTAATTTTAAAAATAGCACATACATGAGGTACACTTGACCATGTATGTAAGTACGTGTTCTACAAATGTGCGAGTGGACCCTAAAAGGGCCGCCCTTATCTGTGCACAACTAAATAGGAATTAGAGCCCTAGGATGAACTGAACAAGCAGAGACATTGATTGGCGACGGCACAGGCAAGGTTCCTGCTTCCTAAATTGGATTTCGGATTGTGCCTCTACTAAGCCCACTAAGAAGCCACTAGCTCTGAAAACTTTGATTAGCAGCAAGAGCAACTGTATTATGTGCTACCAAGAGCACATCCGGTCAGATAGATAGTCATTAGCCGACGGTGTACGTACAATAGGCATGTAGAGGTACCTACTGTACGTGCATTATTTTATGTTTCACGAACTTCATTCACTTGACCTCTAGTTTACAAGTATGTTGGTTTTGTTTTTCTTGGTTTAACGCCAAAAGTAGATATAAATATTCATGAGGCAGATCATCCGTCGAAAGGGGGGTTGTGGTTTTCAGTGTTTAAGTCCTAAAATTGTACTCCAATTGAAGAGCGTTAATTAACTATAAAACTCTACTGGTATGAAACACAACGATCCAAAAATCACCGTTTAGCACCACGACCCGACATAGGACAGACCCCTGCCTGAGACGATTTTTCCATCCCTCCAATTTTTCGAAACTGATTTTGTGAGCAAATTTTAGAGACATTTCTGAATTTCAGGCCCTAAAATTCAGATAGAACAGAACAGTATGTTTTGTTATCTGTATATGATCTGAAACAGGGATGTGAGCAGACATGGGCAAAGGGGGGGGGGGGGCTGAGGGGGGTTGGCCCCCCATCAGGCTCTGATCTACCCCCCGTCAGCCGGCCGCTACCCCCCATCAGGAATTTTTAGGAAGAATTTTGTATAGAAAATTATGATAAAAATATGCCTGGAATAGGCGTAAATGAGCTCAGAATAGCTAATTTTAAGTTATTTTAATGAAAAATAAGCCAAAAACCCTGATTTTCGCCAAAAATCGGACTTTTTGGCTTACCACCCCCTCAGCCCCCCCATCAGGCGCTCCTACCTCCCATCAGCCCCCCATCAGGAATTGAAAATTCTACCCCCCATCAGCCGAAATGCTAGCCCATGTCTGGATGTGAGGCGTGTTTTTTCCGGTGTTTTATTTTCGTTTTTTTCCGAAAAAAAAAAACGGTTTTCTTCCTAAGGGTCGGGAAAATACATAAATCATGGAAAAACTCAAGCTAAAAAGAGCTAATTTATGTCATTTTTTCAGTTAAAAAATAGACTTTTGAGATGTATAATAGGCTACACTGACTCAAAACTATTGGAAAACAACAGAAAATACCAAATTTGGCAATCTAAAACAAAAAGGCAAACTGTTGTACAAAAATTTGCATAGAGCTCTTATTGATGGAGCCTGTCAGGGACTGTTTCATGCCTGTTTCATGATTTATATCTATGTAAGATGGGTATTTGTGTTCTGAAAAGATTCAGGAAGGCACTAGAAAGCGTTTGGAATCATAAAACCAGGCTAAGATACTCAGAACTTGAGCAGGAGATTTTGGAAAAAACTAAAAAAAACAGGCCGAGGTTTTTTCGGAAAAATATCCATCCCTGATCTGAAATTAGCTCTTTTAACGACTTTTAGCTAAAAATCATTCTTTCTTGAACGTTTAGCCACCAGTTTATAACCATGTTTACATATTTAAAGTTTTATTTGCATGATGGATTAGATTTCTTGTTCCGTTCTCTTCACTCATAGTCTTTTACTGTTTGATTTGTTTGGATTTGTCAACTAATTTTACTGGAAAACCATTTCAATCTGCAGTCAGAGAACAAACCCATCAGCCCACCAGCAGAGACCACAACTGCTCCCTAATGTAGTTAGCAACGTATACGCCAGCACCAAAATAGACTTCAGTGCCATAATGCACAGTGAGCGATTAGTAAATAGCGTTCACTCGGCGCTCATTTGTTACATTTTGGTTCTTTAGCCCAACAGCTATTAGCACGCAAGCTACACTCGTTCTATTCTAGCTGTAAAATATCCATAGTTGTAGTCGGCCATTGATCAAATGTAGTAATGCGGGCTGGGTTTAATCATTGGTTTTTAATTTTTCAGTTCACTTGTTCCTGTCCGTTCTAATCTTGCAGACATTTCATTTATGTATAAGGGAGTCTGGCAAGCGCTGAGCTGAGGTCGTAAAATGTAAAGCTATTTCAACTATTCACAGAAGTAGTAGACCTGTTTGGACGTGTAAGAGTGGCGGCTGCTTGGGCGGGATAATTTCTGACAGCTAAGCGCCACTTGTTCAGCTTTCTGCAAACCCAAACCATTCTTCACCTGCAGATAAAACGTCAAGATGCCCTGCTCTAAGCGTTTCCAGTGGTTAAGACAAAACGACTACTTCGAAACGGCGCCGATTATCATTTTTTCGTTGATTCGACGCTCCAAATCTCAGACTGAAGTGATTATTTGGTATGTCTTCATTCTGTTCGGACTGTTCATGACCCTGAAGAATGTGGTCTATTTGGTGGTTGAATTCACCTCCGGAGAGACTGTTACTAGTATGAAAATTGGAAGGTCAGATTTGGCTCTCTTCCCTAATTTGACTTTCTGCGTTCAAATGAAGTTGCCGCAAGTTAACAGAGAGTTCTGGGGTAAGAACAAACAGTATCCGGAAGAATTGGAAAGCGTGCCCTTGCTTCAATTTGACGTGACAAAGGCTTTGGAGAAATTTAAATCGACCAGCGATGTTGTTAATGGCTCTTGGAATTATGTTCTTCTACCTCTGCTTTTCAGGTTAGTTTGTAAATTGTTTCTAATTAATTCCCATTACCTATTGGCCATCACAGACTTTCGATAGCCTCGGTTAGGCTTTAGGCCGACTACTTCCAGTCGCTTCGACCGGTTTCGAACTGCAAACAACCGCTCTCACCGATGCCAGGGCCGCCGTGACACACGGAATAGCGCAAATTACCCATGGCCAAGACGCGACTGACTAAGTCAGTCAGTCTTCCGTCCACCCCCATCCATCATACACAATATCACATTATTCACTGTCATAGTATTCATCCAGCCAAGTAATATTGTTGTCATCGTTGACATTAGTGGCGGACGTACCCAGTATTTTGTAAGGGGGATTGTCTTTTTGGCCAATGTGCCCTGAGCGAGAAATTTTCGCAAAATTTACCTTCAAAAATGCATTTAAAAGGTATTCTGAACTGAAAATTAACCGAAATTACAAGTTTTACTACTTTAAAGTTATCATTATTTTAAAGATATTATTAGACTTTTGAAAATGTAAATTAGCAGATTTGTGCTTTACAGTAGGGATGCAACCAAAGTTCGGTATTATTCGGTATGAACCGAATAATTCGGTTACTAGTGCTATTCGAATTCGGTATTCGAATTCGGTATTTTTCAAACCGAATAATACCGAATATTGTAAAACCGTTAAAATTACACTGTTTTGCTTAAATTTGCACAGAAATCACCAAGATATTTCTCTATTGCATCTCTCTGTTCATTTACTATGCTAAAATTTTGGCAAACAACAACTATTCATGCGAGAAGTTAACGAACTTCAAGGTTTGACTTAATAATAAACAACCACATTTCGGCCTTTTCAGTTCCCAGTAGACTACGTTGTCAGCTTTCCACTTTTTACCTAAGCGTTTGTATTACGTACCAATTATGTATAATTGGTCCCACCTATCTTGTCAAACGATCATCCAATAGTTGTAGGCCTAAGATGCCAGCTCCGGTGCTTACAGTAGACTGGATTGGATACTCCCTTACTTCAACTTTGTGTATGTGTCTGCGATTTGCGCGTAAATATACTCCTGTTATCCGCCACATGACGGATAATTGAGAAGGCCCATTCGCCCAACCCGCTGTCAAACCCAACTTTTAGCTTCGGTTTTAGGCTTGCGTTTAGGGTTAGGTTTAGGCTTAGGGGCAAGTTTTTTTTATGAAATTATGAGGGTAGGGTATACATTTAATGGAAAGTGTCTTTGTGCTGTGACTTCACATAATTAATCAGAGCACTTGTGGCCTGATTCGCGCCTCTTGAAATTGTTTGCTTAATCTTGCATTTGTCCTTGTTGTTTTAGTTACAGGCATGTAGGTAAAGAACGACCAAATAGGGCTTGTTTTAGTTACAGGCATGGTTAAATCTATAACATTCAAACAATACGTCACTCTACAGCATTTCTAGCATTAAAAAGTTTAGCAAAAACAAGAATATTAGTTGGACAGTAAATTTTTTGCATTCTGCGCCGGCAAATCATCAATATTCGGTATTATTCGGTATAATTCGGTATTATTCGGTTCCGAAAACCCGCTTCGGTATTCGGTATTCGGTATTCGGTATTTTTGTATTCGGTTGCATCCCTACTTTACAGATACTTCACTTCTTTGCGACTTTTGGAAGTGCACCCAGGACTTTTGAACGCTGGTCCGAAACCAGATGTTAGCGCCAGAGTAGTACGGACATTCCTGGCCGAAAACAGTTCGTCATACCAGTCCATAACTGCAGAAGTGGATAGAGTTTTGACCCACACACGAAATCTCAATGTCAGCGACAAAGAGTTGTTTTCCTTTTTGTCCCAAAAATTGATTGACATGTCTGCTTATCGAGTCCGCTACTCTGAAAGAACCTTAGTGGGCAGCAAAAAGTGGACGTTGGAGCCAAATCTCAAACTACTCTTCTACAAGCCATCACTGGTAAAGGTTCAAGGATTCTGTTTGGGATTCATTCCAAAGAAGCGCATGAGCAAGGACAGATTAGACAAGAATGGGCACTTTGATCCCAGATTGGACATAACCATAGGCTTGGAGAAAAGAGACAAAATGTTGGAAGAAAGTTATGGAATGGATGCAAGAAGAATAGCAGAAATCACTACTAAAAACAACAAATACAAAGAAACGGGACTGGAAAAGATAGATGTGATGTTAGGAGACGAGTACGGCACCGAAGACTTTCTGAACTACCCAGTCATCACCGCTTCTGTCTCCTCTACAGTTAGAGCTCATGTCACCACTAACGCACTCTACAAATCTGTCCTGAAGTAAGCGAAAGACAGTCTATTGAAGTTCAGTTTTATAATAAAAATATTGTTTTCAGCTGCGATCCAATCAGAACACAGGATCAGTGTGTTGCACAGTGCAAAATGTCTGAGATTTATCGCAACTGCCTCTGTTCTCCTCTGCTTTCAGTCACTGCTCATTTTGGCAGTTCAAATGACCTTCCTTTATGCAAATTACCTCATTACATCACTTGTCTGAATGAGAATGTACACACAGAATATCAGAAGTGTATAGAGAAGTGCAAGTCGGCCTGCTTGAATGTGCGATATTCCTTGTCGGCTCACAGAACTCGCAGTTATGCAAATTATTCCAAGGCTAAAGTTTACATCTATCGAAAAGAGTCTGAATTTCCGATTTTTCTTGAACATCCAGCCAAGTCTTGGGACAGTTTCTTTGGTGAAGTTGGTAAGAGTTTGGTTCACATTTTATAAATCAAAATTGTTGTGTTTTCTATTTCAAGGAGGTATTTTCGGTTTCTACCTGGGCATAACTTTTCTGGCTCTGATTCATTTGACCATTTTTCTACTGAAGAAGTGCTATGACCGAAGAAAATCGCTATCCTTCAGAGAAGTCTCAGTGGAAGAAGCAGAAAACTTGCCAGAAGTCGTTGAAAGTGGATTCCCACAGGAAAATTTTGGTATGTGAATACGCTTTTCTAAAAATATTTAGCGCTAATATTTAAATTTTAAGTAAGTTGGTTTCTAGAACTAATAATAGGATTTTATATAATTTTGGACTAACTAATGAAAATGGTCAGATTTTTGCAGTTCAAGAAGGTGTGCCTCTGATAGAGTTTGACAACCAACAGGATCTGGAGCATAGACTGTCACGGTTGGAAAATATGATGGTACAGCTGTGTTCGAGATTAGATAATTTGAGTGAAAAGATTCGATCTATTGAATAGGTGTGGAATTATTTTCTTTGTTTGAAGAGCTGAAAATGAAATGTTTTATAGGTTTTTTGTAAGTGTTTTATGTTTATTTCAATCAGCAATTGAAACGTAGTCCTTTAATAAAAAATCACACTCAAAATAGAATGCATATATAAAATGTTGCATCCCTCCACTTACATACGTACATACACACTTCATAACTCCATCAGTAGTCAATACAAAATATAAAGCTTACCTAGGATTGAATTATTCAAATTCCAGTTTGCATTTTGCTAGATGAAGTATGTATTGAAAGATTGTGAGTGTTTTTTTGTATCCAAATAATCAAATAATACCCAAATTCCTTTGCAGTAGTTTGTTTGCATTGTGTGTTTGCGTTTAATACTAGTCATAAACTCCGTTTCATTGGTGCCGACCCATCTGAAGGTGTTTGCTGTTCTTCTAAGTCTCACTGTTTGACAGTTCTGGTACTAAAGTTTCTCAACCGTTTCTCTCCATCCAGTGATCATCAGGCCCAGATGTGGCCCTGTTCGATGTGCACTTGGATACCCATATCCCCATCCTTCGCTGGCATGACCTCTCAACCATCCGACCTACACTAGTCTCTACCACTACTTTCCTGCAACTCCTCTAACACCTATAACAGCAAAATCAAGAGCAACTACAGCTTTACGATATGAGCAACTCAAGCATCGACAAGAGCAAGGTTCGCCTGGTACCTGTCTGTGAGCAGAAAGGCTCCCCAGACAGCAAAGAAAGCGCGCTTCTTAGTTAGTGTTCGAAAAAGGAAAACGAGAAGAAGAAGGGTAAAGAGAAGAAGAAAGAAGAAGAGAAGATTAATGGGATGACAGAGGAAGTGGAGAAAGCGGAAAAACAAGCAGAGTAAGATGAAAGTGGAAGAAAAGGATGCTGAGAAAAATGAGAGAAAGAAGTGAAGAAAGGAGACTTGGAGATAATTGAGGAAAGAAAAGAAGAGTAAGACCATAAAAGAGCAAGAGGCAGCGAAAGAGAAATGGGAAGAAGACGAAAGATGATGGGGAAAAGAAGGAGGAGCGTAATGAGAAGAAGAAAGAGCATGCGAAGAAGGAGGATGATGAGAAGAAGCACAGGGAAAACGTCTTTTGAGATACGGTTACTGCGATCGGTTAACGTACAGTAACAGATCGCATAACAAGATCGCATTTAGCGTAATAACGATGTGATGATGCGGCGCGGCGCCTCTGACTGATGATGCGTTAAATGAGATCTGCTAATGTACATTTACAGATCATCTGCAACAATCGCATTAGCAGATCACGTTAACCGTGCTACAACAGTCAGCACTGCGTTCTGGAATGGCTTTGGTTGATTCGTATTTCACGCATTTAACGTATTAACGATGTGCTAATGAGATCTTTGTAGACAACCGTCTTACGATAGTTAAATACGATGACAAGCTACGGTTATTGCGGTTACAAGGCACGGTTAATGCAATGACAAGCTATGGTTAATGCGATTACAAGGCACGGTTAATGCGATCTCTAACTGTACATTAGCAGATCGCAGTAACCGTATCTCAAAAGACGTTTTCCCTGTGAAGGAGGAAGGTGAGAAAGAAGGTGAAGATGAAGAGAAGTAAGAGAATGAGGAGAAGAAGACAGAGGAGGAGAAAGAGGATCTGTTTGAGCTCACTGCATCAGAGTTGGGACCCGTTTTATGGATGTAAACGAGAGATGAAAGCAAAGACACAGAAAGGCAAGAATGTAGCGGGACAGAGATTGTGCCAGCAAGGTGTCAGAGCAGAGTGAATTACTGGAGATGAAGAATCGGAGGAGAAGGATGAGGCAGCTGAAGACTACAGTTCGAATCCAACAGCGTCGGGCACAGAAGAAGTCTGTTAGGGAGAGTGATGAAAGATTGTGATTGTTTAGTGCCAGTGTTTTCTGTATCCAGTTTCTCCAGTTGTAGCTCAAAGGGCACTAAAATTGGGGAATTTCAAAAACATAGTGAAAATCCCATAGTTAAGAAATCCGCACCTTCTAAAATCAAAGCACTGAATCTGTTGTTAATCAACACAGATTGTAGCAGGAAGTTCGACAAATATATGAACCTGATATTAAGAGCCGGTTTCTCTAGGAATCGACTTTTGCTCCTTAACCTCCGGACAAATCTCAACTTTATGTCTCCGATTTGGCTAAAATTTTGTATTTTGGTTTAATTTGACCTAAAAAGCCATTTTATCACCTTCCCGGCCATTTTTGAGAGGGTCACTTTTTCGACTCTCTCACAGGTTTCGAGTCATAACTCGGGACAAAATGACCATAGGAATTTGCGAATTACATATTTAGAATCAGAATGTTTTTCTCTTTCAAACGATCCCCTACTCGACTGCATTGCAGGAAAAAATTTTTTTTCGAACGCCTTCCAGGACCGATTTGACCCCTACACAGTCATGTTCCCAACTGTTTTATTTCACGGAAATATAGCGCTATGTTTTTGCTTTCGATCAAAGAAAAAAAATCGAGAAAAAAAACGGGGTTGAGAATTTGAGTTTTTGGGCCTTGAAAGTTAAAAATCAAAAAAATTTTCCTTATGATGGGTTGCACACTGTAAACAATACAACTAGGGATGGCCAAAGCACGTTCGCGCGGCGCGGAATAGAAAATACAAAAACACAGCCAAAAAGTGGTCCAAAATGGTTTTTGCAACTTCAAGCGGAAATGCTTTTTTGTGTTCCGTTATTGATAGGAGAATGTGATGTATTTATATGAAACAGAGTCTGAGCTATCGAATAAGATGCATTTTGAATCATAATTCGGCCGCTAAAGAGCATTTTCTTCTCGAAAACTGAATTCGTCGATTTTCAAAGTCCATTTTCTGCTAAAAGGAGACTTGATTCAAATTTTGTTCAACCGGATTTAAAATCACCGCAACTCGTTACCTATATATC
Source organism: Sabatieria punctata (assembly GCA_030248155.1). Lineage (NCBI taxonomy): Eukaryota > Metazoa > Nematoda > Chromadorea > Araeolaimida > Comesomatidae > Sabatieria > Sabatieria punctata. Next base: position 59,457 of record JASANB010000910.1, on the reverse strand, counting down.
ACCACTTTTTTTCTTAGCGCAGTTTGACGTGATCCCCACAAATTTGATTCTTTCTTAACTACTGAAAATGGGCATTTTCGTGGATTTTTTTCATGTTCCTCGTTCTTGTAAAAAAACGACGAATTCGGCGCAAGATGTTCAATCGGTTCCGTATACAGTAGACTTCAGGCTTTCGACTGATATAAGAATTGGCTCTCTGCTCTTTGCCGTTAACCCCACAAACGGTGTTGAACTTTCTGTAGCCCTTAATTTTTGCCATTTCTGGCTTTTATTGTACCCAACAATTGCAACCATACTTTTTCGCATTAATTTAGCTGTGCGACGAATATTCACATCTTTCTAGTAGATTTTAAACAATCAAGTTGGTTGCACCTTCGTAACTCGCGCCATAGAAAATCAGCCACCGCTGGGACGGCGACCAAGTTATAAACACTAATTTACGCGATTTGACCCACGCGGCTGTTTTGAACCCTGATTTCTCCAATTCTTCATGAAATTAAGTGCGGTTTTTTGCGTAAATAATCGCATCCGGTCATGCTTTGCCGTTTTAGTATAAATTTTTGCTTGTAGCGCCAGGTATTCAAATCTGTTGCCCATAAATAAAAATGGTACCAAGTGCGGCATACAAAAGTTCTTCGCAGACGGATGTTTTTAGATCGCATTTTTCTAGTTTTTCATGGAATCAAGTGCGGTTTTTTGCCTGAATTGTCGTATCCGGTCATGTTATCGGCGGTTTTGGCATAATTTTTTGCTGTAGCGTGAATTTTTGAAAACCATTGGCCATACCTAATACAACTTGGTCAGTTTTGAATCGATTTCGGAGATCTTTGGCCCACGTATTGTATTGTTCATCTTGCACATAGCGCACAAACCTGGTCCTGGTTGCCGCTGTTTAACATGAGTTTTATGCTTATTTTGTTTATTATTTTCAGTTTCACAAACAATTTCTCGGTTTCATTTGATGTTTCCCATGATGGGCGTCCAAATTGTCTTTTTGAAAAGAATAAGAGCTGGAAATCGGGCGGGCCCAACCCAAGCAATGCCTAAGTGAAGGATAGTTGGAAACTATTGCATTGAATGAACATTCTGCTTACTTGGTACTTACAAGAAGTAAGCATCAATTAGCATTGTGCACTATAACGAATATTTACAGAGACTGCTTAGACTCTGTTACTCTCATTATTTGTTTTCTCCTTAAGCAATGCCATGTAAGATTTGCGTAAGTGTGCATGTGAACAGACTAAAATAAACATTATTGATCCTAGCTGTTGTGGGATGGTGACTGTAAAACTCGTCATATCGACTCAACTATTGACGTATGTACATATGCAAGCTAGTCGGTTCAAAAAATATGCAACCTGGCGGTTTTTTGCGAATTACTTTTTGGAGACCTAGGGGCGAATTGAGCCCTATAACCAAAATTGTAGACAACGTCGAGCTTCGGCCTGAGGTAAATCCTAATCTGCGCTATGTTTGCTCTGAACACTAATTTGCGCAACGTCAAAAAGTGAGCTTTTTTCCTAATTGCGATGAAAATTAGGTGACTATAGAATTCGTTTCTTGAGTCCTTGGCGACTCCAATGATGCTTTCATGACATGTCTAGTCCAAACCGATCTGGAGATATCGCTGGTCAAAGCATCGAAAAATCGTGAAAAACGGCGTTTTTCTGAAAATTTCACAAAATAGAGTGGGAAACATAGGCAGACTGATGGATTTGGGTGAAACTTCCTGAATGGGGTATTCTTGACCGCCGGAATCGATTCTGACACTTCCCGACCCTGGAAACCTCACCCTGATACCGTAATTCGGTAAAAAATGCCATTTTTCACTATTTTTTCATAATTTGACCGGCCATATCTCCACATCGGTTTGGCCTAGACCATACATGTAACAGGTCATCCGCCGATGGGGGAGGGGGGTTGGGGGGGTCTGGCGCCGGCCGGGGGGGGGGGGGTGCTTATAAGGTATGGACCAAAATTTTGGGGGAGGGGGGTGGGCACTAAAAAACGCTCAAAAATCGAAAAAATCGCAATTTTTTGGCTAAAAATTGCCAAAATCGCTAATTTGGGCTGAAATACAGCTAAAAAGTGCTGTTTTGCAGGCGATTTTGGCAATTTTTGTTGTGAAATTGTAAAAAATTGCAAAAATTTGCTTGAAAATTTACTTGGCAAAAAAATTGGAGGGGGGTCGGTGAAATCGTCTCGGGGGGGTCCCCATCTGGGGGGGTCTGGCCTAAGTCGGGTGGGGGGCAGACCCCCCAGACCCCCCTGTTACATGTATGGCCTAGACACATCAGGAAAGCATCATTGGAGTCGCCAAGGACTCAAGAATCGAATTCTGCAGTCATCTATTTTTCATCGCAATTAGAAAAAAGCTCATTTTTTTACGTTGCGCAAATTAGTGTTCAGAGGAAACGTAGCGCAGATTAGGATTCACCCCAGGCAGGAGCTCGACGCTGTCTACAACTTTGGTTAAGAGGCTCAAGTCGCCCCGAGGCCACCCAAAACAGTTATTCGCAAAAAACCGCAGGTCGCTTATTTTTTGAACAGACTATAGTTTGCATATGTAGTACGTATGCCAATAGTTGAGTCGAGATGACGAGTTTTACAGTCACCATCCAACAGCGCCCAGGATCAATAATGTTTATTTTAGTCTATTCACATGCACACCTACGCAAATCTTGCATGGCATTGCTTAAGGAGAAAACAAATAACGAGAGTAACAGAGTCTAAGCAGTCTCTGTAAATATTCGTTATAGTGCACAATGCTAATTGATGCTTACTTCTTGTAAGTACCAAGTAAGCAGAATGTTTATTCAATGCAATAGTTTCCAACTATCCTTCACTTAGGCATTGCTTGGGTTGGGCCAGCCCGATTTCCAGCTCTAATTCTTTTCAAAAAGACAATTTGGACGCCCATTATGGGAAACATCAAATGAAACCGAGAAATTGTTTGCAAAACTGAAAATAATAAAAAAAATATGCATAAAACTCGTGTTAACCCTTTAAATCACAGGTACTCCATATGGAGTACTCCCAGAGTCGTTTCTATGTGTCGAAAAACATTTAGGAAGGGTCGTGAAAATTTCCCTAAGTGTGGAAATCGTCCGACACTTAATGACCCTGTATGTGTCGGAAAATTCGAGGCTTAGAAGTGTCGGCAATATTAAGTGCGGGAATTTATGTGATTTCAGATGGCTACGTTTAAGTGCGAAGCGAACTGCTTTTCATAGCGTTTCACAGCGTTTAAATGTGAAGTAGCAGCCGAGAAACCTGCCCGGGCAGGCAGAGTCTTGTCTTGACCTGACTAGCATGAATCACATTGGTTTGTAAATATTTTTTCGATAGTAACGATGAGTACGCATTATTTACAGGAAGGCTAGCTCTGAAACTTTATAGTTTGTAGCTGAGAATTTGGCGTATTCAGTGAAGTTTAGGCAAAAATGTCCTAGTTACGTATTATGACGTGCTGTGACGTGCCTCAACGCGCCTGGCTGGCATTATCCGTGTATTTTATCGGCAATAATTAAGCGCCACTCCGATATATATACCTATATATGCCGATTGCCCGTCTGTGGCAGTTGTTGAGTGGAATTCTAACCTCTCCTTGTAACGTTAAAATTTCTGTTGCATAGCGGTTAGTGGCGCGGCATGGCCAGCAGGCAAGTGCAGTAGGGCATTGTTGCGGCCATCGATTGATTGAGTGAATAGGGGTGTGCGTTGAGCCGCCAAAAAACTTTGGCTGCCGCGCCGGCAGTGATGCCTTGACTGCCTGCCTGCCAGTCCTAGAGCGTGTCTCGCTTGCGTTCGTTTGTTCGGTGTTGTTGGTCTGGTCTATGCTACATAGTTGCATCCCCGCTAGACATCTGTTATCATTTCTGTTTAGGGGGTAAGTAAAATAGTAAGTAAAGTTTACTACGTCCAGTAAACCAAAATAAAGATCAGTCAGGACGATGGGTGGGCTGGGCCGTTCGTCCGGCTACAAAGCCCTACCCTTTATGTACTTATCGAATTTTAACTCAGATATCTTTATACGGAAACCATTGAGTGTGCGTATATTGACAACTTCCGTGGGCAATGCATTCCAAATAGTTAAATTAAAGTTAAGTTAAAGGGGTGTTAAATTTTCAAATGCTATGGGTAGGGTATGGGGCGGTGTTGAGGTTGAAGGGTCACGGTGTGTTGAGGGGTAGGGGCTGAAGCAGGTCATCCGCCGAAGGGGGTTGGGTTCTGATCTGATCGCCGCAGTCTGATCCCAAATTCTTAGGAGGGGGTTGGGAATTAAAAAACGCTCAAACATCGCAAAAATCGCATTTTTTCGGCTAAAAATCGCTAATTTGGGCTTAGCTACAACTAAAAAGTGTTGTTTTACAGAGGATTGCGACAATTTTTGTGTGTGAAATTGTAAAAAAAATCGCAAAAGTTTGCTCAAAAATTACTTGCCAGAAAATCGGAGGGGGTCGGAATAATCGTCTCTGGGCTCCCATCCGTTTGTGCCCAGTTCCGACTTTTCCCACTTACGACTTTTCTTTTTTGCTGTCTTAGAATTGTTTTTATGCCTAAGCCCAAGCCTGAAGCTAACCCGTAAGCCTAAGCCTGAACCTAACTCTGAAGCCCAAGCCTGAACCTAACTCCGAAGCCCAAGCCTGAACCTCACTCCTAACCCTATGCCTAAGCCTGAGCCTAACTCCTAAGCCCAAGCCTGAACCTAACCCCTAAGCCCAAGCCAAAGCCTGAACCTACAGTAACTCCGAAGCCCAATCCTGAACCTAACCCCTAAGCCTAAGCCTGAACCTAAGCCCAAGCCTAAACCTAACCCCTAAGAAGCCTAAGCCTGAACCTAACCCCTAAGAAGCCTAAGCCTGAACCTAACCCCTAAGCCTAAGCCTGAACCTGACCCCTCTAAGCCTAAGCCTGACGGCGTGTTCCGGTTTCCTCCGTTCCGGTTTCCTCCATTCCGGTTTCCTTCATTCCGGTTTCCTCCGTTAATTTTCCGGTTTCCTCCGTTTTGAAATTTAGTGTTTTTGTGCATATCTATTTCAGAAATTCAATTTTGAATTCACCAACTATAACACTAAATAATAATAAACTGTATTGACGCAAGATTTAAATAATAATTAACTGTACATATTAACGTTTGGTTTTTATAAATTTCAGCAGTTATGCGGCACTTTGTTGCTTTCGCTTGTTTGTCCTCTTAGTTGCGTAATTGACAACGATTAAATGGCGATTGGCCGCCGATACCCTCAGGCCGACACTAGTAAGGAAGGTGACCTATCAAACCTAACCCCTAAGCCAAAGCCTGAAACTATCCCGTAAGCCTAATCCAAGCCTGAACCTAACTCCTAAGCCCAGCCCTGAACCTAATCCCTAAGCCCAAGCCTAAGACTGAGCCCAGCCCCTAAACCTAAGACTGAACCCAGCGCCTAAGCCTAAGACTGAGCCGAACCCATAAGCCTAAGCCTTAGTCTGAACCTAACCCTTTAGCCTAAGCCCAAGCCTGAACCTAAGCCTAACCTGAACTGAACCTAAACCCCTTAGCCTAAGCATGAAATAAGCCTACACTTTGAGCTTTGTTACATAGCTATTCTTGTATATTTTACCGGAATTCTGTCTGTATATAAGATAGTCAATGTTATTGCATAAAGGCGGAACTGGAAACACGCCGTCCCTTCTGGGGGCTGGCCTGTTTCGGGTGGGGGCAGACGCCCCAGAGCCCCCTGTTACATGTATGGGCTGAGGGGGTTTAGCCGAAATTTAGTTTATGATGAGAATTAATAGCGTGCTAAGGCAATTAATAAATTTGCGTTATTATTTGTGATGGATGATATTTTGTACATTGTACAAGTTATAGTTTAGAACACAATCAACGCAAACGCAAAAGGCATGGATGACGGATTGAACCCTCTCAACCCCTTGGACTTGTCGGCCTTGAACCCAATTCTTCATCAGATTGACGAAGGGGCCGACCATCTCGACAGCGTATTGGTGGCCGACGACTCAGAATTTAGCGACCAAGTGGCCACCGCTTTGGGGAATGTGTGAAACGAAGTGGAAACGACGCAGGTAATGCTCAGGGACCTATTAAGAGATGGAAGCATTGTTTAGGCCAAAATAATAGCTTTATTTTGAGTCCTTAGTAACTATTTTATACAAATTTAAACTCTAGATTGCTTTTTTGTGATTATTGAGTGTTTTAGTAGCAGGGTCAGGGGGTGGGATCTGCCCCATCCCAAATAGGCCAGCCCCCTGAGACGTCTTGTCTGCCAAGTTTTTGGCCATACGTGGGCTGGAAGAATCCGGAAGGGGGTCTGGAGACGTCGGGGTCCCGAAAGATGTCCAGAAAACGCCTATTTTGCCTTAAATAAGCGAAAATTTTCTTCCCCCTGGAAGGGGGGTTGGGGAGGGGGTATGGCCGGCCGATGGTGCATGGGTGAAGGCGAGGGGGCGAAACCCCCGTTACCAACCGGCCCATGTATGTTTTTGGCTAGCAATTTTTCAGCAAATTTTTACTTTTTTATGAATTTCACACAAAATCCAAACACAAAAGTCTGTAAAGCAACACTTTTAGCTGTATTTTAGCCCAAATTAGCGGTTTTTTGCGAAATTTGAGCGATTTTTAGTGCCCATCCCCCTCTCTAGTTTTTTTTACTCAGACCCCCAGCCGGCGCCAAACTCCTCCGCCAACCCCCATACCCTTCGGCGATGATCTGTTACCTGTATGGTGCATAATATGTAAAGGAATCGGTAAAGGTGTGCTAGTGCTTTTAGCGCAGACTCTTGCTGATTAGGTGTAGTGTAGTGCGTTATGTACCAGTCTGGCACTTAGCTTGGTTTATGTTACCGACACCATATAAGGTACCAGTACCATTATGGTGCCGGTACCTAAGCTAGTGGCACCGTATAGGGTACGAAATCTGAACAGAGTGGTAACACATGTGGTACCGGCACCTTATATGGTACACCACCACAGTGGTCGAATGTAGGGGCACCATACATGGTACATGTAACAGGTCATCCGCCGAAGGGGGAGTGGGCTTGGGGGGTCTGGCGCCATCCGGGGGGTCTGAGCTAAAATTTTTGGGACGGGGGTTGGGCACTAAAAACTAGAGTGCGAACAATACCTAGAAAACCCAATACCCCAATACCCAATACCAATACCTGAGACCCCCAATACCCAATACCCAATACTTGTGTAGCTGGGCCAAAAATTGCATTTCACTGGACAGGTACATTCCAGTTGTGTACAAAAGGTTTTTGGCACTGCAATTAAAATTTTTAAGAGGCTTGGTTGGGCCGCTGCCCAAGCCGAGCGCGAAAAATTAGCCTTTCGGAAAGCATTTAAAGCCATTTTGGGCATAAAATTAGCAGAAATTATCAGTTTTGGTACTTAATATTTCGTAATTCAGTCGTGTTTCTTACTTCTGGCTAATTTTTTCCTAACTCTGCCGGAAATTGTGTGCACCACCACAATAGCCATGTGTACGGTACTGGTACATTACGGTGACATTAGAAATGTCACCATTTTTATTTTAGTTAAGAACAGAGAAATTACTGGTGTAGCCCTTTGAAAATCGTACACTTAGGAAATTCTACTAACATTTAGTTGATTAGGCCGTCCATAAACGATGCCGTTCCAGAGGGGTGAGGGGGTCGGCTGAAATGCGACGATAGACGACACACACACCAGGAGACGGAGGGCTTAGCAAAAAACGACGTCACTTTTTTCGGAATTTTAGGGAACTCTGATTGTATTATTTTCAATTTAAAAAATTTTTCTGTCAAATTTTTCTACATACAGAAAAGCTTCCCAGAGTGGTAGTAGGTAGCGATCTATTCAATTGATTGTACAGTATGGTAACAAGAAAACATGACAGTACTGTATGTACTGCACTCTTATCGGGAAGGGGGTAAACCGAAAACGACGTCGCCTTAGGGGAGGGGGTTCCCAAGAAACGACGCAAAGCGATTTTGGGGGAAAGGGGCCCCGAAAAATCGGGATTTTGGATGGATGGCTCCTTAAACGCGAAAACAGCTTCCTAAACAGAATCATCGATCAACTTTTTCGATTTTTTTCAGATCAATTTTTCAGGTTAACATCGATTTTTCTCTATTTTTACCTGTCCCAATTAGTATTGGGTATTGGGGGGTAAAAACCCCAATACCCAATACCCAATACCCAATACCTGGAAAACACCCCAATACACCCAATACCCAATACCCAATACCAGTTCGCACTCTACTAAAAACGGTCAAAAATAGAAAAAATCGCAATTTTTGGGCTAAAAATCGTAAAAAAATCGCTATTTTTGGCTGAAATACAGCTAAAAAGTGCTGTTTTACAGGCGATTTTAGCAATTTTTGTGTCTGAAATTGCAAAAAATCGCAAAATTTTGCTCAAAAAATTACTTGCGAGAAAAATCGGAGGAAGGGGGGTCGGAAAATCGTCTCGGGGGGGGTCCCCATCCGGGGGTCTGGCCTAAGTCGGGTGGGGACGGACCCCCTGTTACATGTATGTGGTACCGGCATATGTAACAGCTCCAGGCCGACCTGGGGGAGCGGGGTAGGGAGGGTTTTCCTCAGGGGGTTTCGCCCAGTACCTGTACTCATACATGTATAACAGCTGCGGGCCGACCTGGGGGTAGGGGGTTTTCAAGTGGGGCTCGAGGGGGGTTTCGCCCAGCGGGGGTCCAAAATTTCAAAAAGTTCGAAAACGCCTGGAAATGCGTTTTTAGCACGTATTTTTCAGTAAGGACGGTAAAAATCGCTATTTTAAGCTGCCAAATAGCGTTTTAGAGCGCAAGCAAAAAATAACAAAAAGGCCTTCCAAAAACCCCGATTTCTCTTAAATATCAGCAGTGGAAACGCCAAATTCGGTTTCCAAATGCTTTTCAAGCGAGTTTTAGGCTTAAAATTAGTGATTTCTGAGCCAGTTTGTTAGTACTGGAGCCACTACTGGTACTTGTATTTTTGGGTCGGAGCGGGCCCTTAGCCTGTCTCGGGGGTGAGGTGGGTTTGGCTTTTCCAGCAGGTGAGTAACCGCCCCAAACCCCCTAGTACATGTGTGCATGTACTGTACGTCAAAACAATTTTAATTGTTTTCACTTCAGTGATTTCTGCACTTTAAAAACTACGTAATGAAGTCGCCAACCCCCACCGTAATGATTAGTAATCATTTAGCGAACCCCCTCGCCCCTCATGCCATTACGTAATTTTTGCACGCCCCTTTAGGCTCCCCTTTGCCCATGTCTGCCTTTCTCTCTTTTCAAGTACTAGTATATGTTCCTTTTTAAGGTGGCCGTCAGAAGAAACACTCTTTGTGCCTGCTCTGCGCTCAAGCCCGGCTGTGCTGGAGCTGGCAACAAAACCGATGCGTCTTCCCGAGTGCCGCGACCGTTGGACGACCCCGAAGGCTTGAATCTGAAACAATAGTTTGAGACTCTAGACCCGCAACTAAAAGGAACCGAATTGTTGAATGTTATCAGGAATAGGCGTATATGTACTCCAGTATGCACCGCCTGTTTGTTCCCTGCTACAAATGGACTGTGCCAGGCGCACAAACAGAGAGCCCAAACAGATGGGCCTGTTACCGTTGCGAGGCGCGGCTTTGCCCTGGAAACTGTGATTGGCTGTTCCACTTCCACGCCGATTACTTCTTTGATGACCTCACCACACAGCACTTGCCAACAAGAAGACAAAAGGCCAAGACTTTCAGCAGGACTGTTAATTGATTTAGTGTCGGCAGCAGTGTTTGTTGTTGTGTAATTGACAAATGAGGAGTGCCTAAATATATTTTTTGCCGTTTTATGTTTTAGTGATTTTAATGATTCTCTCTCTACTGCTCCATCGACCGAAATTAGAGGGGATTTAGCGGGTAGACTGGTCAGGTGCAACGGCAGTTCCAGTCAGTTCCCATTTACCTAATTTCTGTTGCCACCTTTCCGTGACTTTGGTTGGGCTTTATGCCGACGACCAACTCTGCAACATGAAAGTTGCCGCGGCCAGTGTATGAGCGTGTGAGCATGCGCACAGTGTTTCGGCCTAAACCACTACGCTAACTGTGCGGCCGGCGTAGGTCCTTAGTGCCTCATAAGCGCGCCGTCGACTACCGAAGTGTATTATCTGTTCATTTTGCGTGTGCTCATAGTTCTGCGACAATTTAGTCTGCTTTACTGCTTGAACCGCTTCTGAACCATGAGAAATAACTGCTACACTTATATACAGACTCTCCACAGACAAATACAGTCATGCTCCATAATTTGCCCATGATTGACTTGTCATAGCACGCGAAAGATTGAAATTTGGCTACTAGCTAAGTGGTCACCGGCGGTAGATGGATATATGAAGAAAGTTTCTTCATATATCCATCTTCTTCTTCATATATCCATCTTCTACCCGTTTCCGACACTTCCAACTGCTTTTTGCTTTTGCTTTATGTGTGAAGTCAATTCCTCGTGGAAAGTTTCACGACACTTCTCAAAAAGGTCGGAAACGACTCTGGGACAGCGTTTCTTCACACTTTTTAAGTGTCCACCTGCGGGGAACAAAATGGACACATAGATTAGGGCTGTAATTCAAAGGGTTAAACAGCGGCAACCAGGACCAGGTTTGTGCGCTATGTGCAAGATGAACACTACAATACGTGTGCCAAAGGTCTCCGAAATCGATTCAAAACTGACCAAGTTCTGTTGTTTGCAGTGTGCAACCCATCATAAGGAAATTTTTTTTTGATTTTTAACATTCAAGGCCCAAAAACTCAAATTCTCCCCGTTTTCTTTGTCGATTTTTTTTCTTTAGTCGAAAGCAAAAACATAGCGCTATATTTCCATGAAATAAAACAGTTGGGAACATGACTGTGTGGGGGTCAAATCGGTCCCGGAAGGGGTTCGAAAAAAATTTTTTTTCATGTAATGCAGTCCAGTAGGGTATCGTTTGAAAGAGAAAAACATTCTGATTCTAAATATGTAATTCCCAAGTTCCTATGGTCATTTGGTCCCGAGTTATGACTCGAAATCTGTGAGAGGGTCGAAAAAGTGACCCTCTCAAAAATGGCCGGGAAGGTGATAAAATGGCTTTTTAGGTTAAATTATACCAAAATACAAAATTTTAGCCAAATCGGAGACAAGAAGTTGAGATTTGTCCGGGAAGAGTCGACCCTTATATAAACCGGCTCTTAAAACTCTGTTCCACACCATAGCAACCATCCCTGCAGCGTTTTTTGAAAATCGAAAATCTTTAGAATCGCGTTATTTTGCCGGTTTTTTGAAGAAAAGTCATATTTAGTCATGTTTTTTAAATTCCCCAATTTTAGTGCCCTTGGAGCTACAGGGCTGCCTGCTTAGTATGTTATGCCCAATGGCAACACCAATCATTCCTGTAAGTTTCAGGCCTGTACTCCTTGTATTACCGAAAAAAAATTTGCGTGGACCACCCTCATTCCTAGTTTTCGGGTCATAAAACCAGTGAGTCGGAATTTTGGCACTAAACTTGCAGAATATTTAGCCAGCCAAGTTGTTAATTTTGGTGAAAATTTGAGCCAAATCGGTAAAGAAGTGACTGAGAACGAAACGTTTGAGTGAAGGCCGAAAAATCGATGGGACATTTTTTATCTATACTGTATGTACATTGTAGGTAGCTATGTCTGAGTCAGCTATTGCTATTAATAACAGCCGAAAGCCAGTTGGTCTAATTGGACGAACATCATCGCAAGTGGCCAAGTAAATCTATAATAATTCATGTGATTTTCCATCACAAATTGCAGTCCAAACGATGCTCTCTAACGAGCAAGCACCATGAGTCAATCTCCTTTCTCTAACATCAACCGAACATGTCAAACGTGACAGCAACTTATTCGGTTTTGCTCTCAGCCGCCGAGCTAGTCTCAGCTATTTTCTCTGTTGTCTCTATTCCTCTTTATCTATCGGTTATTTTCCTGATTGCCAAACATAAAAGCACTTTATTTTCCTCTAACTTTTTCTCGTTCTGTCTGTGTACTGGGGTAGCAGATGTTAGTCAGCTGTTGATACAGTATCTTGTGATCAAGGCATTTCGCTGGAGGATGCCTTGGACCGATTGGTTGCTGCAGGATTGGGCTCATGATGGTGCACTGCTGAAAGGTTTTGCCGTGGGCGCCATTACCTTTTGTCAAGTTCAGTATTTCGGTGTCTGCATTATGGCAGCAAACAGGTGATTATTTTCTGTTCAACTTGATTGTTACTATTAAAAGTGAATATTTATTTTAGATTTACAGCCATCGTATTTCCCTTCGAATATGATACGGTACTTTTTTAGCATATACAAAATTTTGTAAACTTGGTTTGAGAGGTATGTATGACTTGCTTTAAAGTCCAATTCTAGATTTGGAACAAAGATATATTGTGGCTACAAAAGATTTGCTACTTTTTGCTGCCACTTTTGGCCTGTTCTCCATTGTTTTGGACCGATTTCTACGCCTGGATAGAACCAGACGGAAAAGGAGCAATCAGTTTTAGAAACAGAGAACATCACAAGGTAAACTTCCACATAACATAACATAACATAACATAACATAACATAACATAACATAACATAACATAACATAACATAACATAACATAACATAACATAACGCAACGTAACGTAACGTAACGTAACGTAACGTAACGTAACGTAACGTAACGTAACGTAACGTAACGTAACATAACATAACATAACATAACATAACATAACATAACATAACATAACATACTGCAAAGAAAACCATTTCAATTTATGCTGAACACATTGTCAGTAAAATTTATCTAAAATAACACAAACGAACAATAACCCAAGACAGACCAGACTGATAGGGTATTTTTCTGCAGAGAAAGAAACAATCTGCCAAAATTAGTGAATGCTAAACTAAAAATTTAGCTTTTCTACCTGACAGCAGCAGTGGTAAACGGAGGGCTGATGATTCCACTGATCACAGTGCTGTACATGTGCATGTTGGCTGCAGTTATCAAGAAGCATCGAACGGTTCAGCCTCTGCTGATGATAACGAACCGGAAGGAAAACAGATCGACAGAAATCAGACTTGCTCTAAATAGTTTCATGGTGTTCGTAGCTATGTTAGCGGTGGCTGTGGTTTTGATCTGTCAAATGCTCAGTGACGATGCTTTGACTAACATTTGGTACTCTGTTTTGTTGGTTACCACTGATTTGTTGTCTTGTGTCAATGCTTATGCTCTGTTGATTACGGCGCATGAGGTTAGGAAGCAGTTTGTCAAGTTTGTTAGGTGTGCTTTGTTACGACATGCCAAATGTCTAGCCAAATGAGCTTCAAACATGTGTTGAACTTGATACAGTGCTGTAGGTTCTAGATGTAGGGATGGGCACGCTTCGTCCGGCTGCGCCGTTTAGAAAACACAAAAATACGGGCAAAATATGGTCCGAAAACGGTTTTCGCAACTTCAAGCGCAAATTCTTCTCTACGTTCGGTTATTGATGGTAGGAAGTGATGTACATAAATGAAACAGAGTACGAGCTATCGAATAAGATGCATTTTGAACCATAATTCATCCGTTAAAGGGCATTTTTTTCTCAAAAACTGAATTCGTCGTTTTTCAACGTCCATTTTCTGTTGAAAGGAGAGTTTATTTAAATTGGTTTCAATCGGATTTGAAATCAGCGTAACTTTTTACCTATATAGCACCACTTTTTTTCTTAACGCAGTTTGACGCGGTCCCCACAAATTGGATTCTTTCTTAACTATTGAAAATCGGCTTTTTCGTGGATTTTTTACGTGTTCCTGATTGTTGTGATAAAACGATGAATTTGGCAAAACGTTCTATCGGTTCTGAGTACAGTAGATTTCAGGCTTTCCAATGGTGCAAGAATTGACTCTCTGCTGTTGGTCGATAACCCCACAAACGGTGTTGAAGTTTCTGTAACCCTAAATTTTTCCCATTTCAGTATTTTATTTTGTGCAACGCTTGCAATCATACTTTTTCGCATTAATTTAGCTGTGTTACGGATATTCACGGCCTTCTAGTAGATTTTAAACAATCAAGTGGGTTGCATCTTCGTAAATCGCGCCACAGAAAATCAGTCCCAGTTCAAACGTGCGACCAAATGCTAATTACTAAACTGCGCGGCTCACACAAAAACTGCTTTTAACACGAATTCCTCTAATTCTTCATGAAATCAAGTGCGGTTTTTTGCGTAATTTATCGCATCCGGTCATGTTATCGCCGTTTTAACATAAACTTTTTCTTGTAGCGCGAGTTATTCAAATATATTGCCCATAATTAAAATGGTACCAAGTGCGCCATAGAAAAGTCCTTCGCAGGCGGCTGTCATTAAATCGCATTTTTCTAATTTTGAATGAAATCGAATGTAACCCTTTGCAAATAACCAACGCCATATGGCGTAGTTGGCCAACCTATCGGAAAGCAAAAAATGATGGTAAACAGCGGAAAGCTGATTCAGACCTATCGGACAGCTGTTCACACCCCTCGTAAACTAAAAATTAGTTGTTTTAGATGTTCAGATGGTCAGTTAACGCACAAAACACACGCTCACACAACCGCACAGCAAATCAAACCATACATGTAACAGGTCATCCGCCGATGGGGGGAGGGGGGGTTGGGGGGGGGTCTGGCGCCGGCCGGGGGGGGGGTCTGAGCTAAAATTTCGGGGGAGGGGGGTGGGCACTAAAAAAACGCTCAAAAATCGAAAAAATCGCAATTTTTTGGCTAGAAATTGCCAAAAATCGCTAATTTGGGCTGAAATACAGCTAAAAAGTGCTGTTTTGCAGGCGATTTTGGCAATTTTTGTGTGTGAAATTGTAAAAAATTGCAAAAATTTGCTCGAAAATTTACTTGCCAGAAAAGTCGGAGGGGGGGGGGTCGGTGAAATCGTCTCGGGGGGGGGGGGGGGTCCCCATCCGGGGGAGGGGGGTCTGGCCGATTTCGGGTGGGGGCCAGACCCCCCCCAGACCCCCCCTGTTACATGTATGAATCAAACACACTAAATACTCATATTATAGCAATCACATTCTTTCATCATCACTAGTCAATAAACTTTCTGTTCTGCTGCAGTGGTTGAAAGATAGTCTCTAGCTCTAGATACTACAATACTGGAGCGGGAGTGTATTCTACATAAAGCTTTCCAAAACTTTAGCCCAATCGGCGGCGAAAATATGAGATTGTCTGGTCTGGAGAGTGGAGGTACGGGAGCGCAAGTCGATTCTTAGAAAACCCAGCTCTTAAGTTGGAAACCATTGAGACGAAGCCAGAAAAGGCATTAGCCAATCGGAGCACGAAAGGCAATTTCCAGACCACTTTCAGACGGCCAAATATAGTTACATAGCTCTAAGAACATCTTTGGTTACTTGCTATTTCTGCAGGCCTGTAGAAAATTTCTTTTCTTTTCTCGAAACGAATTTATGTTTTTTCTCTAAATTTTGAGAAGGGAAGCACCGCAGAAAATGCTCATAAAACTACATGTAATCTTGGCCGGGTTGTTGTCAAGCAGAACAGTTGAAGGCTTTTGGTTTCCTAGTGAGTCTTTTACCTTTCCAGTCTCTGTATAAACTGTAATGTGCCATATGGCTTACAATTAGACCTATGTGGTCCATTTCGCGTCCCCCCTGAGGTTCGTCATCTCAGACGTTTCCCTTCTATCACTGCCAGCCACTCTAGCCATGCTGTTGGACGCCAGTTACTAAGAAAGTCCCTGGCGTGTTGACGTCATGGTGCTGCCAGATCCCAACGGCCGTCCCGGCCATACGCAAACCGGTATCAGCCTTATTGCTGGTCTCTCAGACAGCTCCTGACGTCATTGTTCTTTCTCCAAGTTGGCATGCTGCATGCTGGCTTTGGTGCTGTGGCAGATCCAGTTGGTTCCCATTTTATCTACTCGCTGTAACCAGCTTTCGGTGGCCTGGGTGGAGCGTTGTGCCGACGACCAACTCTTTGCAGCAAGAAACTTGCCACGCCGAGAGGATGAACCACTACAACCACTAGGGATGCAGCGGCCGCCGTGACTCAGAGGCATGCTTGCTACCCACTGAGCCACCGACGCTGCTGTATACACATACACATTTACCATACACAAAAATACACATTGTTTTTTTAATGTGTATACACATACATAGGGATGCAACCAAAGTTCGGTATTATTCGGTATGAACCGAATAATTCGGTTACTAGTGCTATTCGAATTCGGTATTCGAATTCGGTATTTTTCAAACCGAATAATACCGAATATTGTAAAACCGTTAAAATTACACTGTTTTGCTTAAATTTGCACAGAAATCACCAAGATATTTCTCTATTGCATCTCTCTGTTCATTTACTATGCTAAAATTTTGGCAAACAACAACTATTCATGCGAGAAGTTAACGAACTTCAAGGTTTGACTTAATAATAAACAACCACATTTCGGCCTTTTCAGTTCCCAGTAGACTACGTTGTCAGCTTTCCACTTTTTACCTAAGCGTTTGTATTACGTACCAATTATGTATAATTGGTCCCACCTATCTTGTCAAACGATCATCCAATAGTTGTAGGCCTAAGATGCCAGCTCCGGTGCTTACAGTAGACTGGATTGGATACTCCCTTACTTCAACTTTGTGTATGTGTCTGCGATTTGCGCGTAAATATACTCCTGTTATCCGCCACATGACGGATAATTGAGAAGGCCCATTCGCCCAACCCGCTGTCAAACCCAACTTTTAGCTTCGGTTTTAGGCTTGCGTTTAGGGTTAGGTTTAGGCTTAGGGGCAAGTTTTTTTTATGAAATTATGAGGGTAGGGTATACATTTAATGGAAAGTGTCTTTGTGCTGTGACTTCACATAATTAATCAGAGCACTTGTGGCCTGATTCGCGCCTCTTGAAATTGTTTGCTTAATCTTGCATTTGTCCTTGTTGTTTTAGTTACAGGCATGTAGGTAAAGAACGACCAAATAGGGCTTGTTTTAGTTACAGGCATGGTTAAATCTATAACATTCAAACAATACGTCACTCTACAGCATTTCTAGCATTAAAAAGTTTAGCAAAAACAAGAATATTAGTTGGACAGTAAATTTTTTGCATTCTGCGCCGGCAAATCATCAATATTCGGTATTATTCGGTATAATTCGGTATTATTCGGTTCCGAAAACCCGCTTCGGTATTCGGTATTCGGTATTCGGTATTTTTGTATTCGGTTGCATCCCTACACATACACATACACACACGCATTGAAAATTCGGATACACATTACCATACACAAACAGCACTCAAAATGTGTATTTTTGTGTATGTGTATTTGATCAGCAAAAGTCGATAAAGTTGCGAACAGAAACGTAAAATTTCCATGCTTTTGCTGCAGTAATAAACCGTAGATATCCTCTAAAGCCTTCAAATGGCCTAAGTAACTCGATTTCAAAGCTATTCAAGGTTTCAAGCAGCAGACATTGAGAGATTTGATTTCCTAGCATTTCTGACTGAAAATCTACCAAAAAATTTGTATTTTCAGTACAATACACATACACAAATATACACAAAAATACACATTCTTACAATACACATACACATACACATACACATACACATACACATACACAAATGGAAAATCCAATACCAAACAACAGTAGCCGGACCGGAATACATGAACTAGTAGTGGCATTCTGGAGGTGTTCCCAAATGGACAAGGGCCGAACCCAAAATCGGAGACCACAGCGACGCTTTTCTTACCCTGTCCTCCGATTTTCTGATAAGTAATTGTACGACGCCACTTTCTGAAATTGTCTTACTATTTCAAGCCAACATCGCTCAAATTTCCCGTAAAACACCAATTTTAACTGTATTTACTTGTGCCGAGTGCTTTTGATCGATTTTTAGTCTGGCAGCCTGCTGTACAGCGATTTTTAAGCGATTTTTGTAGTCTACCCTTACCCTCAATTTTGGGTTGGATCCCCCTTCACCTGGCTCAAACCGCAACTCCCACCTCCGTCGATGGATGACCTGTACATGATGACCAACTCTTAGCGTAGTTGTAGCGAACGGATGTAATGACAAACCAGCAGCGCGACAAGAATGTCCATTTATCCGGCAAGTCGGCATGTGCAGGATGACCTGGACCAAATACGTCTGTCCGAGAACTTGTGGTTCTTGCGGCGGCGGCTACGGTGGCGGTATGAGTTTTAGAAGAGACTAAACCGATACAGTTACATTTACTTTTAGGGAGGCAAAGATGTCGCGACACGAGCAATTGGTGCCCCTTGATTCGGGGAGGCTGTGGAAACTCTGGCCAAGTTGCGCAGCAATGCAGGAGGACCTGCAATCAATGCTGAGCAAACAACCTGAAATACGTCGTTGTCTTCTGCTGCGTTGGTTTGACCGGCAATAAACATTGTTTCATTGATTGATGCGGCCCCATTATTTATTAGAAGTCAGTTTTGTTATGTACACAGAAACAAAAGCTTTTGGATAACAGAAACATAATAAGTACACACTCTGTTTTTTCTCTAAATGACCTTACAACAATATTACACAATAGTCTCAGCGTGTGATGATGAGGAGAATCATCCAATCTCTTGACTTCTAAAGATCAGTCAGTCTACACTGTCGTCACAGCCTACAACGCAAAAATTCTGTAATAAGTAAGAACCACTTCATGAGCATCGCTTACTTGTCTGTATTGCAATTTTGGTCGAATTATATGTCGTGTAGAGTTTGCTTGCTCTGGGCAAACATTCTAAACCCTTGTGCACGGAATGAGAAGCCTTATGAAAATTTCATTGTAGTACCTTGGGGTGTTTTGCTGGGACAGCGACATTGCTCCACATTCTCAGGTCTTCAGCCATGTGTTTGCAGGTGAACAGGGCTCTAATCCCCATTCTAATGTTGCTTTGTCGCAGCGGATAGATTATGACGTTAGCCAGTGGGTTCAGTGTGAAGATCCAAAAGCCCAACGGGGTCTCCATCATGAATGGCAGAATCCATGGCAACACTGTGAAAAGGAAAGTGCATACACAACTGATGCCTGAAACCAAGAGATCTTTCCAGATTATTATGGTCGGTCAGTCGGTCGGGCAGTCAGTTGGGTTAGTCGATCAGTCAGACACTATTGTAAAGTTCCACATGCAATAGCCTACCCGACAGACAATTGAGATCGCTAAGAGAAGATATGGTAAATCAGCCATGAATTCTAAGAGAAGATATGGTAAATCAGCCATGACAAAAAAGTAAATTTGTTTGAAAATTTGACTTTTCAAAAACGTATAAACTGCTGCAGCAGCAACTCACCCACAGTGACTGTGAACTGACGCTGGTGTTTCAGGTCCCTCTTCATCTGACTGTTAGCTACTAGTGGTGCGGTCTTATTTGGCTTTCTTACGAACACAACCACCGTTGCTGCATACAGCACCACACTGAGCAACGCCACAGTTGGCAGCGCTAACATGTAGTGCATGGTGTAAACCGGGAAAGCTTCCCAGATCTTCATCATTCTAAAGCAACCGAAACCAATTCGTGGCTGGTCATTCGGTCGATTCATAAAGGCCAGCAGCAAGCCGATTCCTCCGTTCAGCAAGCTGTAACCATAAGCCACTCCTAGCATGCTGTAGGTGTATCTTGTCGTCCAGCCCACATAGTCCAGAGGGACAGACACGGCTAACAGACGGTCGAGGGAGATCACTGCCAGCATCGCAGCTGCCACATGATCGGTGAACATAAAGGACAAGGTATGGGGTGTGTTCACACATTCCCAACCAGTCAAATGAGATCTCAAGTCTTCTTTAGTGGCTCTAACCATTGTCAGTATACGGTACACTCCTAAAAGAACAAAATGTTTGTACCGGAGTTTTCCACTTACAAGACCTGGTCTTATAACTGGAAAATGCCCAAATTTAGGGTCACTTTTTGGCGCCCTTTTGAAGACCATGGTCTTATAACTGGAAAATGTTATTTCGCTTCAAAAAACGGATTTTTTGGTCAAACATTAAATTGATCTTGACCATTTTAAGGTTATTATATTTATAAAACTTTCTTTGAAAATTTTCAAGGAAATAGTGTTGAAGCATTGCAGAGTACTGTATTGAGTCGAAAACAAAAACCAGAACATCATGTTTTACATTCGAATGCACTTCTGCCCTTGTTTTCTAAAGATAGACATTATTTGTTCACTTTCAAAAACATTTACTTGCGTGTTAAAATTGGTCAATTTAACTAAGACCATGGTCTTTTAACTGGAAAATGGACGTCAACGAACTCAGTTTTCTGACCACCTATTAGAAGACCATGGTCTTATAACTGGAAACAAAAACCTATTTAAAGACCATGGTCTTCTAACTATGGTGGTCTTATAAGCGGAAATCTCCGGTACGCAAATACGTAACTACTTAGTTTGTCAGTTCGTCAGTCAGTGGGCAGCTCGGTCGGTCGGTCGGTCGGTCGGTCGGTCGGTCGGTCGAACAAAGCTACCTGTAACCAGATAAGCCATTTGGTTGCAGCCATCAGCCAATGTTTGCCCTGCCAGAATCAAATATTCTTTCTTAGATCGGAGGGCTGGGAATTTCATTATGACAACAGTGATGAGTAAGTTCAGTCCCCCCACTGTCAGTCCTTGAGCTATGCTAGTCAGACTGGACTGGAAGCTATAGAAAGTTGTTGTCTTCAGAGAAGCGTTTGTCAGGCTGGTGTTGGTTAGGTTCATGATTGATTTGGTTTCGTTATCTAAGCTTCTTTATACCTTCAATCTGTTCGATCTGGTTTCGTTATCTGTTTTTATTGTCAGAATAAAATGGTAGAAACAAACAGACGTATTCAGATAGATATTGTAGGCTGGTCAGCCAAACTCTAAACGTTTGCCTTCAAAAATTAAACACAGAAGGAAAAACACACAGTGGTCAATCGCACTCAACGTGTGAGTCAGGGCGACGGTGCAAAAATATAGCTTTTAGTCCATAATTAGGCTTGTTGTCAGACTTCTGCTGAAATACTGTTTACCAGTAGACTAGACTCATTAGCAGATCTAAGCTTGGAAAGAACACGTGAAATTTACCGTAACTTTGCGTCCTGATGAATCACTAGATTGAGAATATTGGACTGATATTAGGTACTTTGTCAATACCTGCCCACAGTACGACATCCTAATATTATACTGCATGTCACTACTGAAATGCAAGCGAAAAACTAAACAATCTGAAATAGTCAAAGATTGTCGGATAGCAGGTTTGGTTGAGTGATAGTCCCTTTAACATCGCAACTAAGAACTGGTTGGAATTGAAGGACATAACAATGCAATGTCGGCCCGCTGCTCGTCCTGTTTAGAAAAGGAAATAATAAATCGCCAAACCAGAGACGTCGTGTCATACATTCAGCTCAAGTAAAGAACAAATACAATCGGTCTAAGGGACTCAAACATATATGCAGTGCAGTGCATTTGACAAAGTTCAAGTTTCTTTGAAAATATCACAATAAATAAAACCGTTAAGCCAACATAATATTACACACATACACATACACATTGAAAATTCAGATACACATTACCATACACAAACACTACTCGAAATGTGTATTTTTGTGTATGTGTATTTGATCAGCAAAAGTCGATAAAATTGCGAACAGAATCGTAAAATTTCGATGTTTTTGCTGCAGTAATAAACAGTAGATATCCTCATAAAGCCTTCAAATGGCCTAGTAACTCGATTTCAAAGATATCCAAGGTTTCAAGCAGCAGACATTGAGAGATTTGATTTTCCTAGCATTTCTGTCTCAAAATCTACCAAAAAATTTGCATTTTCCGTACAATACACATGCACAAATATACACAAAAATACACATTGTTTTGTTGAATGTGTATACACAATTTATCATACACATTTGAAGGTAAATGTGTATACACATACACATACACAAACGGAATATCCAATACCAAACAACAGTATGGACAACTGACAACGAACCGTATTTGGTTGGTTTTTGGTGAATAAAAGCAGTAGAAAAAACAACGTTTCTACGAAACACAATAAATTTGTTTGTCACACAGAGACACAATCATAAAATAGAGTAAATACTCTAAGCTTTAAAATATCGTAGATCCGTCAAACGGACAAAGATGGTATAGTATGTACGTAATTGACTTGTGCTGGAACTTGAACTGTATCTCTTAACTGATGTGGAGTGAATAATGAAGCCAAAAAATAAAGTTTGAAAAGCTAAGATTGGTGCTTCGAATTTCAGTAAGAAATATTTTTAATCAACTGTTTCGTTCAACTGTACTAACTTTTAAGAAAATCTAGTGTATAGTATCCCTTTGTTACACACGTGCTCCTACAGGAGCCGTCATCTTTTGGGCGGCGGCCGCCCAAAACATGTCCGCTGCCCCAAATCCGATACCGATAGTTGGGATCGGAAATAGGCCAATTTCGATAGTAACTATCGTTTGTGTAATAATCGCGCGTTAAACCGATACCAATATCGACGGAAGGGTTTGCCCATTTTTTGCCTTGCTCGCCAAAAGCCTATCGGTTTTCCGATAGTTTTTTCCGATAAATTTATCGGCGGCCGATACCGATTTGGCGGATTTCCGATACGATTTTTGGGCGGTGTGTAACAAAAGGGTATACCTACTGGTTCAAATCCCAGAATAAATCTGAAGTTTTCAGAGAAGTTCCATAATCACGTTTCTATTAGCAATTGTCCTCAATAGTTTAAAAATCACTTCAATTTGAAGAGATTTTAATGGTAGGAATATTTTAAGAACTGCTGACTTTTTCCAGTTTGTGTCTCTCTCATCTTGTTGTGCACAGAATTCACAGTGCTACCCACTGTGATAATCAATTTATATTTCTAAGCTAAATAGAATAAATTCACTCCACAACAGCGGTAGAAGATCTTTACACCCATTTACACCGACTCCACTGCCTATAACATTACATACCAACTAACCAACCAACCACACCACACATCGAGCAACTACCCTCAACTCACCTCATCAGCCTTGTCTTTCTTCTCCATACGGCTTCGGCTTGACTCGGCTTGTCGAGCGTTCTAAAATAGTCTTCATCTTCATCTACCACAAAAACTTTAATTAACCTTGTTGTGGTCGGTTGCCATGGTGGTCCACAACTTCAGGTCTTCAGGCATGCGTTTACACACCATCAACGCCCAGATACCTTTTCTTATGTTGCGCTGCCGCAGTGGATAGATGAGGATGTTGGCCAAAGGGTTGATGGTGAAGATGCCGAAACCGATCGGTGTGCGTCTCATAAACGGTACCACCCACGGCAACACTGCGAACAGGAAAGTGCACAGAGAACTGATGCCTAGAACAAAAAATATGGATGAGAGGGAGAGGGAGAGGGAGAGGGAGCGGGAGAGGGAGAGGGAGAGGGAGAGGGAGAGTGGGAGTGGGAGAGTGGGAGTGGGAGAGTGGGAGTGGGAGAGTGGGAGTGGGAGAGTGGGAGTGGGAGAGTGGGAGTGGGAGAGTGGGAGTGGGAGAGTGGGAGTGGGAGAGTGGGAGTGGGAGAGTGGGAGAGTGGGAGTGGGAGAGTGGGAGTGGGAGAGTGGGAGTGGGAGAGTGGGAGTGGGAGAGTGGGAGTGGGAGAGTGGGAGTGGGAGAGTGGGAGAGGGAGAGTGGGAGTGGGAGAGTGGGAGTGGGAGAGTGGGAGTGGGAGAGTGGGAGTGGGAGAGTGGGAGTGGGAGAGTGGGAGTGGGAGAGTGGGAGTGGGAGAGTGGGAGTGGGAGAGTGGGAGTGGGAGAGTGGGAGTGCGAGTGCGAGTGCGAGTGCGAGTGCGAGTGCGAGTGCGAGTGCGAGTGCGAGTGGGAGTGGGAGAGAAGAAGAAGAAGAAGAAGAAGAAGAAGAAGAAGAAGAAGAAGAAGAAGAAGAAGAAGAAGAAGAAGAAGAAGAAGAAGAAGAAGAAGAAGAAGAAGAAGAAGAAGAAGAAGAAGAAGAAGAAGAAGAAGAAGAAGAAGAAGAAGAAGAAGAAGAAGAAGAAGAAGAAGAAGAAGAAGAAGAAGAAGAAGAAGAAGAAGAAGAAGAAGAAGAAGAAGAAGAAGAAGAAGAAGAAGAAGAAGAAGAATAAGAAGAAGAAGAAGAAGAAGAAGAAGAAGAAGAAGAAGAAGAAGAAGAAGAAGAAGAAGAAGAAGAAGAAGAAGAAGAAGAAGAAGAAGAAGAAGAAGAAGAAGAAGAAGAAGAAGAAGAAGAAGAAGAAGAAGAAGAAGAAGAAGAAGAAGAAGAAGAAGAAGAAGAAGAAGAACTAAGATTGTTTCCAACGCACCAACGGTCACCATGAACTGCTGTTGCTGTTTCAAGTCACGCTTCATCTGACTGTCAGCCACCGCGGGTGCGGCCTTCTTCTGCTTGCTCACATAGACAACCACTGCAACCACATACAACACTACACTGAGCAGGGCGAATGTGGGCATGGAAAAGATGTAATGCTTGGTGTAGACTGGGTACAAACTCCAGATCTTCATCATACCACACTGGTAGCCGAAACGCAGCCGATCATCCAGGCACGCCAGCACTATACCGATTCCTCCTGTCAGCAAGCTGTAGCCATAGGCCAACGCCAGCAACCGGTAGGTGTAGGTAGTGCTCCAGCCGATATATTGGAGAGGCAGCGCCACTGCTAGCAGACGGTCCAGAGAGACCACTGCCAGCATAGCAACTGCCACGTGATCGGTGAAGATGAAGGACAGTACCGACGGCCGCTGAACGCACTCCCACCCACTCAAACGCACTGTGTAATCTTGTTGAGTTGCTGTTGCCACGCTCAGGATACGGTATGCTCCTAAAATCACTACTCTACTCACCAACTAAGCCAACTCACAAATAGACTGACTGACCAAGCCATTGACTGGTAACTGGCTTACTGACCAGTTGAAGTAGTGATACCAAGCAACCAAGTGACCTGGTGACTGGCCACCTGACCCAGCAACAACTACGGTGTTGGTGCGATACGCCGACCGGTGCGATACGCCGACTGATTAGAAAGGTGCGATACGCCGACTAAGAGGTGCGAAACGCCGACTCAATAAACTCCGCCTACAATTAGGTGCGTTACGCCAACTAAAGAGGTGCGAAACGCCGACTGCCCAATGATAGAGGATTTATGGTTTGGGGAGCTCTAGAACTGTCACACGTTCAATCAAGCATGTGCTACCTAGCATAGGTAGACAAAAGTTGCTAAACTTGAATTCGGTGCGTCGGCTTCTAAAGACAGAAAAACGATAAAAAGTTGATGGAATAACCAATTTAGCTTTTGAAATACGAAATCGACTCTTTTCAATCGAATTTTATCAATTCATTTCAAAAACATGAAATCTTCAGCAGTCAATATTTAGTGTTTGTGTACTCTCTAGTATTTGCTTGGGGAAAGCCATCACAGACCACTACAGAAGTACAGGAAGCTGTACAGTATTGGCTGTAGTTTTGGAAATTGTCCGATTTAAGTGAAGACATTTGTTTGAGCAGACGGTCTACCTCAGTTAACAGCCCGGTAGCTTTCGGTCTCATCTTGAGTTAGCATTGCACATGCCTTACTTTTTCACCTTTTATGCAATATAGCACCCTTAGCTAAGGCGGCAGGCGCACGTTAAAATTCGAAAGGTAACAGTCGCTATCTGGCTGGTTAGATCGAGCATGACTATTATTGAGACCCATACATGTACTAGGGGGGTTTGGGGGGGGGGGGGGTTACCCCCCTGCTGGAAAGGCCAAACCCCCCCTCACCCCCCCCGAGACAGGTTAAGGGACCCCTCCCCCCGACCAAAAAATACAAGTGGTGGTAGTGGCTCCAGTATTAACAAACTGGGTCAGAAATCACTAATTTTTAGCCTAAAATTCACTTGAAAGGCCTTTAGAAACCGAATTTGGCGTTTCCACTGCTGATATTAACCCTTTAAATCACAGGTACTCCATATGGAGTACTCCCAGAGTCGTTTCTATGTGTCGAAAAACATTTAGGAAGGGTCGTGAAAATTTCCCTAAGTGTGGAAATCGTCCGACACTTAATGACCCTGTATGTGTCGGAAAATTCGAGGCTTAGAAGTGTCGGCAATATTAAGTGCGGGAATTTATGTGATTTCAGATGGCTACGTTTAAGTGCGAAGCGAACTGCTTTTCATAGCGTTTCACAGCGTTTAAATGTGAAGTAGCAGCCGAGAAACCTGCCCGGGCAGGCAGAGTCTTGTCTTGACCTGACTAGCATGAATCACATTGGTTTGTAAATATTTTTTCGATAGTAACGATGAGTACGCATTATTTACAGGAAGGCTAGCTCTGAAACTTTATAGTTTGTAGCTGAGAATTTGGCGTATTCAGTGAAGTTTAGGCAAAAATGTCCTAGTTACGTATTATGACGTGCTGTGACGTGCCTCAACGCGCCTGGCTGGCATTATCCGTGTATTTTATCGGCAATAATTAAGCGCCACTCCGATATATATACCTATATATGCCGATTGCCCGTCTGTGGCAGTTGTTGAGTGGAATTCTAACCTCTCCTTGTAACGTTAAAATTTCTGTTGCATAGCGGTTAGTGGCGCGGCATGGCCAGCAGGCAAGTGCAGTAGGGCATTGTTGCGGCCATCGATTGATTGAGTGAATAGGGGTGTGCGTTGAGCCGCCAAAAAACTTTGGCTGCCGCGCCGGCAGTGATGCCTTGACTGCCTGCCTGCCAGTCCTAGAGCGTGTCTCGCTTGCGTTCGTTTGTTCGGTGTTGTTGGTCTGGTCTATGCTACATAGTTGCATCCCCGCTAGACATCTGTTATCATTTCTGTTTAGGGGGTAAGTAAAATAGTAAGTAAAGTTTACTACGTCCAGTAAACCAAAATAAAGATCAGTCAGGACGATGGGTGGGCTGGGCCGTTCGTCCGGCTACAAAGCCCTACCCTTTATGTACTTATCGAATTTTAACTCAGATATCTTTATACGGAAACCATTGAGTGTGCGTATATTGACAACTTCCGTGGGCAATGCATTCCAAATAGTTAAATTAAAGTTAAGTTAAAGGGGTGTTAAATTTTCAAATGCTATGGGTAGGGTATGGGGCGGTGTTGAGGTTGAAGGGTCACGGTGTGTTGAGGGGTAGGGGCTGAAGCAGGTCATCCGCCGAAGGGGGTTGGGTTCTGATCTGATCGCCGCAGTCTGATCCCAAATTCTTAGGAGGGGGTTGGGAATTAAAAAACGCTCAAACATCGCAAAAATCGCATTTTTTCGGCTAAAAATCGCTAATTTGGGCTTAGCTACAACTAAAAAGTGTTGTTTTACAGAGGATTGCGACAATTTTTGTGTGTGAAATTGTAAAAAAAATCGCAAAAGTTTGCTCAAAAATTACTTGCCAGAAAATCGGAGGGGGTCGGAATAATCGTCTCTGGGCTCCCATCCGTTTGTGCCCAGTTCCGACTTTTCCCACTTACGACTTTTCTTTTTTGCTGTCTTAGAATTGTTTTTATGCCTAAGCCCAAGCCTGAAGCTAACCCGTAAGCCTAAGCCTGAACCTAACTCTGAAGCCCAAGCCTGAACCTAACTCCGAAGCCCAAGCCTGAACCTCACTCCTAACCCTATGCCTAAGCCTGAGCCTAACTCCTAAGCCCAAGCCTGAACCTAACCCCTAAGCCCAAGCCAAAGCCTGAACCTACAGTAACTCCGAAGCCCAATCCTGAACCTAACCCCTAAGCCTAAGCCTGAACCTAAGCCCAAGCCTAAACCTAACCCCTAAGAAGCCTAAGCCTGAACCTAACCCCTAAGAAGCCTAAGCCTGAACCTAACCCCTAAGCCTAAGCCTGAACCTGACCCCTCTAAGCCTAAGCCTGACGGCGTGTTCCGGTTTCCTCCGTTCCGGTTTCCTCCATTCCGGTTTCCTTCATTCCGGTTTCCTCCGTTAATTTTCCGGTTTCCTCCGTTTTGAAATTTAGTGTTTTTGTGCATATCTATTTCAGAAATTCAATTTTGAATTCACCAACTATAACACTAAATAATAATAAACTGTATTGACGCAAGATTTAAATAATAATTAACTGTACATATTAACGTTTGGTTTTTATAAATTTCAGCAGTTATGCGGCACTTTGTTGCTTTCGCTTGTTTGTCCTCTTAGTTGCGTAATTGACAACGATTAAATGGCGATTGGCCGCCGATACCCTCAGGCCGACACTAGTAAGGAAGGTGACCTATCAAACCTAACCCCTAAGCCAAAGCCTGAAACTATCCCGTAAGCCTAATCCAAGCCTGAACCTAACTCCTAAGCCCAGCCCTGAACCTAATCCCTAAGCCCAAGCCTAAGACTGAGCCCAGCCCCTAAACCTAAGACTGAACCCAGCGCCTAAGCCTAAGACTGAGCCGAACCCATAAGCCTAAGCCTTAGTCTGAACCTAACCCTTTAGCCTAAGCCCAAGCCTGAACCTAAGCCTAACCTGAACTGAACCTAAACCCCTTAGCCTAAGCATGAAATAAGCCTACACTTTGAGCTTTGTTACATAGCTATTCTTGTATATTTTACCGGAATTCTGTCTGTATATAAGATAGTCAATGTTATTGCATAAAGGCGGAACTGGAAACACGCCGTCCCTTCTGGGGGCTGGCCTGTTTCGGGTGGGGGCAGACGCCCCAGAGCCCCCTGTTACATGTATGGGCTGAGGGGGTTTAGCCGAAATTTAGTTTATGATGAGAATTAATAGCGTGCTAAGGCAATTAATAAATTTGCGTTATTATTTGTGATGGATGATATTTTGTACATTGTACAAGTTATAGTTTAGAACACAATCAACGCAAACGCAAAAGGCATGGATGACGGATTGAACCCTCTCAACCCCTTGGACTTGTCGGCCTTGAACCCAATTCTTCATCAGATTGACGAAGGGGCCGACCATCTCGACAGCGTATTGGTGGCCGACGACTCAGAATTTAGCGACCAAGTGGCCACCGCTTTGGGGAATGTGTGAAACGAAGTGGAAACGACGCAGGTAATGCTCAGGGACCTATTAAGAGATGGAAGCATTGTTTAGGCCAAAATAATAGCTTTATTTTGAGTCCTTAGTAACTATTTTATACAAATTTAAACTCTAGATTGCTTTTTTGTGATTATTGAGTGTTTTAGTAGCAGGGTCAGGGGGTGGGATCTGCCCCATCCCAAATAGGCCAGCCCCCTGAGACGTCTTGTCTGCCAAGTTTTTGGCCATACGTGGGCTGGAAGAATCCGGAAGGGGGTCTGGAGACGTCGGGGTCCCGAAAGATGTCCAGAAAACGCCTATTTTGCCTTAAATAAGCGAAAATTTTCTTCCCCCTGGAAGGGGGGTTGGGGAGGGGGTATGGCCGGCCGATGGTGCATGGGTGAAGGCGAGGGGGCGAAACCCCCGTTACCAACCGGCCCATGTATGTTTTTGGCTAGCAATTTTTCAGCAAATTTTTACTTTTTTATGAATTTCACACAAAATCCAAACACAAAAGTCTGTAAAGCAACACTTTTAGCTGTATTTTAGCCCAAATTAGCGGTTTTTTGCGAAATTTGAGCGATTTTTAGTGCCCATCCCCCTCTCTAGTTTTTTTTACTCAGACCCCCAGCCGGCGCCAAACTCCTCCGCCAACCCCCATACCCTTCGGCGATGATCTGTTACCTGTATGGTGCATAATATGTAAAGGAATCGGTAAAGGTGTGCTAGTGCTTTTAGCGCAGACTCTTGCTGATTAGGTGTAGTGTAGTGCGTTATGTACCAGTCTGGCACTTAGCTTGGTTTATGTTACCGACACCATATAAGGTACCAGTACCATTATGGTGCCGGTACCTAAGCTAGTGGCACCGTATAGGGTACGAAATCTGAACAGAGTGGTAACACATGTGGTACCGGCACCTTATATGGTACACCACCACAGTGGTCGAATGTAGGGGCACCATACATGGTACATGTAACAGGTCATCCGCCGAAGGGGGAGTGGGCTTGGGGGGTCTGGCGCCATCCGGGGGGTCTGAGCTAAAATTTTTGGGACGGGGGTTGGGCACTAAAAACTAGAGTGCGAACAATACCTAGAAAACCCAATACCCCAATACCCAATACCCAATACCAATACCTGAGACCCCCAATACCCAATACTTGTGTAGCTGGGCCAAAAATTGCATTTCACTGGACAGGTACATTCCAGTTGTGTACAAAAGGTTTTTGGCACTGCAATTAAAATTTTTAAGAGGCTTGGTTGGGCCGCTGCCCAAGCCGAGCGCGAAAAATTAGCCTTTCGGAAAGCATTTAAAGCCATTTTGGGCATAAAATTAGCAGAAATTATCAGTTTTGGTACTTAATATTTCGTAATTCAGTCGTGTTTCTTACTTCTGGCTAATTTTTTCCTAACTCTGCCGGAAATTGTGTGCACCACCACAATAGCCATGTGTACGGTACTGGTACATTACGGTGACATTAGAAATGTCACCATTTTTATTTTAGTTAAGAACAGAGAAATTACTGGTGTAGCCCTTTGAAAATCGTACACTTAGGAAATTCTACTAACATTTAGTTGATTAGGCCGTCCATAAACGATGCCGTTCCAGAGGGGTGAGGGGGTCGGCTGAAATGCGACGATAGACGACACACACACCAGGAGACGGAGGGCTTAGCAAAAAACGACGTCACTTTTTTCGGAATTTTAGGGAACTCTGATTGTATTATTTTCAATTTAAAAAATTTTTCTGTCAAATTTTTCTACATACAGAAAAGCTTCCCAGAGTGGTAGTAGGTAGCGATCTATTCAATTGATTGTACAGTATGGTAACAAGAAAACATGACAGTACTGTATGTACTGCACTCTTATCGGGAAGGGGGTAAACCGAAAACGACGTCGCCTTAGGGGAGGGGGTTCCCAAGAAACGACGCAAAGCGATTTTGGGGGAAAGGGGCCCCGAAAAATCGGGATTTTGGATGGATGGCTCCTTAAACGCGAAAACAGCTTCCTAAACAGAATCATCGATCAACTTTTTCGATTTTTTTCAGATCAATTTTTCAGGTTAACATCGATTTTTCTCTATTTTTACCTGTCCCAATTAGTATTGGGTATTGGGGGGTAAAAACCCCAATACCCAATACCCAATACCCAATACCTGGAAAACACCCCAATACACCCAATACCCAATACCCAATACCAGTTCGCACTCTACTAAAAACGGTCAAAAATAGAAAAAATCGCAATTTTTGGGCTAAAAATCGTAAAAAAATCGCTATTTTTGGCTGAAATACAGCTAAAAAGTGCTGTTTTACAGGCGATTTTAGCAATTTTTGTGTCTGAAATTGCAAAAAATCGCAAAATTTTGCTCAAAAAATTACTTGCGAGAAAAATCGGAGGAAGGGGGGTCGGAAAATCGTCTCGGGGGGGGGTCCCCATCCGGGGGTCTGGCCTAAGTCGGGTGGGGACGGACCCCCTGTTACATGTATGTGGTACCGGCATATGTAACAGCTCCAGGCCGACCTGGGGGAGCGGGGTAGGGAGGGTTTTCCTCAGGGGGTTTCGCCCAGTACCTGTACTCATACATGTATAACAGCTGCGGGCCGACCTGGGGGTAGGGGGTTTTCAAGTGGGGCTCGAGGGGGGTTTCGCCCAGCGGGGGTCCAAAATTTCAAAAAGTTCGAAAACGCCTGGAAATGCGTTTTTAGCACGTATTTTTCAGTAAGGACGGTAAAAATCGCTATTTTAAGCTGCCAAATAGCGTTTTAGAGCGCAAGCAAAAAATAACAAAAAGGCCTTCCAAAAACCCCGATTTCTCTTAAATATCAGCAGTGGAAACGCCAAATTCGGTTTCCAAATGCTTTTCAAGCGAGTTTTAGGCTTAAAATTAGTGATTTCTGAGCCAGTTTGTTAGTACTGGAGCCACTACTGGTACTTGTATTTTTGGGTCGGAGCGGGCCCTTAGCCTGTCTCGGGGGTGAGGTGGGTTTGGCTTTTCCAGCAGGTGAGTAACCGCCCCAAACCCCCTAGTACATGTGTGCATGTACTGTACGTCAAAACAATTTTAATTGTTTTCACTTCAGTGATTTCTGCACTTTAAAAACTACGTAATGAAGTCGCCAACCCCCACCGTAATGATTAGTAATCATTTAGCGAACCCCCTCGCCCCTCATGCCATTACGTAATTTTTGCACGCCCCTTTAGGCTCCCCTTTGCCCATGTCTGCCTTTCTCTCTTTTCAAGTACTAGTATATGTTCCTTTTTAAGGTGGCCGTCAGAAGAAACACTCTTTGTGCCTGCTCTGCGCTCAAGCCCGGCTGTGCTGGAGCTGGCAACAAAACCGATGCGTCTTCCCGAGTGCCGCGACCGTTGGACGACCCCGAAGGCTTGAATCTGAAACAATAGTTTGAGACTCTAGACCCGCAACTAAAAGGAACCGAATTGTTGAATGTTATCAGGAATAGGCGTATATGTACTCCAGTATGCACCGCCTGTTTGTTCCCTGCTACAAATGGACTGTGCCAGGCGCACAAACAGAGAGCCCAAACAGATGGGCCTGTTACCGTTGCGAGGCGCGGCTTTGCCCTGGAAACTGTGATTGGCTGTTCCACTTCCACGCCGATTACTTCTTTGATGACCTCACCACACAGCACTTGCCAACAAGAAGACAAAAGGCCAAGACTTTCAGCAGGACTGTTAATTGATTTAGTGTCGGCAGCAGTGTTTGTTGTTGTGTAATTGACAAATGAGGAGTGCCTAAATATATTTTTTGCCGTTTTATGTTTTAGTGATTTTAATGATTCTCTCTCTACTGCTCCATCGACCGAAATTAGAGGGGATTTAGCGGGTAGACTGGTCAGGTGCAACGGCAGTTCCAGTCAGTTCCCATTTACCTAATTTCTGTTGCCACCTTTCCGTGACTTTGGTTGGGCTTTATGCCGACGACCAACTCTGCAACATGAAAGTTGCCGCGGCCAGTGTATGAGCGTGTGAGCATGCGCACAGTGGCTTTTCGGCCTAAACCACTACGCTAACTGTGCGGCCGGCGTAGGTCCTTAGTGCCTCATAAGCGCGCCGTCGACTACCGAAGTGTATTATCTGTTCATTTTGCGTGTGCTCATAGTTCTGCGACAATTTAGTCTGCTTTACTGCTTGAACCGCTTCTGAACCATGAGAAATAACTGCTACACTTATATACAGACTCTCCACAGACAAATACAGTCATGCTCCATAATTTGCCCATGATTGACTTGTCATAGCACGCGAAAGATTGAAATTTGGCTACTAGCTAAGTGGTCACCGGCGGTAGATGGATATATGAAGAAAGTTTCTTCATATATCCATCTTCTTCTTCATATATCCATCTTCTACCCGTTTCCGACACTTCCAACTGCTTTTTGCTTTTGCTTTATGTGTGAAGTCAATTCCTCGTGGAAAGTTTCACGACACTTCTCAAAAAGGTCGGAAACGACTCTGGGACAGCGTTTCTTCACACTTTTTAAGTGTCCACCTGCGGGGAACAAAATGGACACATAGATTAGGGCTGTAATTCAAAGGGTTAAGAAAAATCGGTGTCTTTGGAAGCTCTTTTTGTCATTTTTTGCTTGTTTTTAGCTTTAAAACGCTATTTGGCAGCTTAAAATAGCGATTTTTAGCGTCCTTACTGAAAAAAACGTGCTAAAAACGCATTTCTAGGCGTTTTGGAGCTTTTTGAAATTTGGGACCCCCCACCTGGGCCAAACCCCCCCCCCCTCGACCCCCCACCTGAGGAAACCCCCCCTACCCCCCCTCCCCCCAGGTCGGCCCGGAGCTGTTACATGTATGTTGAGACCCTAAATTGAAAGTTAGGCACAGCCGCTGTAGCTTAGTGTAGTAATACATATTGATGTTGCCTTAAGCTGAGAGACTGTTTTGGGGATATTCCGCTTTGCTTTTTACACCGCAACACCCAATAATCATTTTAAACCAACATATTTGAAAAACATTTTCTATAAATTCGGTAGTTTTTGGTCCCCCAGTCTGAAAAATATTTGGTATTCGACATCGGGCTCTTCAATAGTGGGTATTCGGTTTTCCGATATTGTTTCATCTTTAATCTATTGTGTTTAGCCAGATAAATTAGGTACAATGTGTGCCATAAGGGAAGCATTTAAAACTGGCGCCTTCCTACTGTACAGGCAGTCGGCGTATCGCACCTGCAGTCGTCGTATCGCACCTGTCAATCAAGTCGGCGTTTCGCACCTCTCTGGTCGGCGTTTCGCACCGGTCGGCGTATCGCACCTCTCGATGGGCAATTAAGTCGGCGTACCTCACCATCCCACCAACTGGACTGACTGACAAAGCAACTAACTGGCAACCAGCTGACTGACAAGTT
Organism: Sabatieria punctata; assembly: GCA_030248155.1. NCBI lineage: Eukaryota > Metazoa > Nematoda > Chromadorea > Araeolaimida > Comesomatidae > Sabatieria > Sabatieria punctata. The sequence goes on along the minus strand of JASANB010000910.1, from coordinate 25,205 downwards.
CAACCAGTGATCGATCGATCTGCCTTACAACCCAACGATCAGACTACATGGTTAATTTTGCAACCCCTGATAATTCGTCATCTCAGACGTTTGCCCTTCTTTCCTTGCCAAGCCACGTCCTAGCCATGCTGTTGGGTGCGGCAGTTACTAGAGAGCCCTTGGCATGATGACATCATAATGTTGTCAGCTCCCGATGGCCGCCAATGGAGGACTCACATCATACTTGGTTTCTCAGACAGCTTCTGACGTCATCGGTCTTCTCCTCCAACGCAGCATGGTTTTGGTGGTTAGGCAGCTCCAGTCGGTTCCCATTTACCTACTCGCTGTCACCAGCTTTCGGTGGCCTGGTGGGGCTTTGTGCTGACGACCAACTCTTTTCGGTAGAAACTTGCCACGTCGAGTGGATGAGCGTACAAGCACCCACACAGTGGCTTTGCGGCCTAAACCACTACACCAACTGTGCCGGCCAACCAGTGATACCGAGCAAACCAAGTGACCAGCGACCTGACGGACTAACCGGCTGACCAACCAACTGACTGAACTATAAAGCTGATGGACAAACCTGCCACCAGATAGGCCAATTGATTACAGCCATCAGCTAAGGTCTGTCCTGCCAGGATGAGATACTCCTTTCTGGCTCGGAGTGCCGGAAATCGGATAATGACAACGGCAATCAACAGGTTCAGCCCACCAACACTCAGACCCTGACCAACGTTGAGTAGGCTCGACCGCCAGTTGAATTGACTCTGTGCACTGAAGGAACTGTTAGGTGAGGGAGCGAGTGGACTCGTCAGATTCATGTTCAGCTAATAAACTGCCTTCTTGACCAACTCCGTCGCTCACTCAGAGGGTTTCTTCTTTTCATCTAATGACGCATTGAGTTCAGTAATGAAGAAAACAGACTCCCTTGTGCATGTCACGTTCACATCGACGCCATGCAAAATCCTACAGCAGTTCCTATGGATTGCGCCTGTCTGTGCGTTCTTTTCATCGTTGCTAGTGAAACGAACAACTGTATTCAAAGTGCACAAAACTACAGTTGGTAGGTACCACCAAATTTCAGGTAAGTCCAGGTTCAGGTATCTCTAAAATCCAATTTCAAGTTCAGGTTCAGGTTCAGGTACATTTTTCAAAAGTACCCAGGTGTCAGGTTCAGGTTCAGGTACTTTCAAATAAAGACCCAACTTTTCGGCTATGAGCTAAATCAATAGCGCTCCTGTTCCTTTTCTTAAGAAAACGATCCATGTTCAAAGCAATCGAAATTTACACACCAACAATTCGACAAAAACGAGTAAAAGGCAAGGCAATTTTTGCGGTATGACGGACCGATCGCCATTATAGTAGAGGAAAGCCCACACACTGCACGAACGTTCATTTCAAACTCTAAGTTCCGGCATTAAGTTAAGGCTCAGGCTTACATAAGTTCTACTAGCTGACGTTTAAGCTTACGTTCAACAAACAAACTAAAGCTTAGGCTTTAGGCATAGAGGAAGACAAGCTTTCATAAAGGCAATTTCCCGATGGGGGGCTTTTCTCTATAATCGCCTTCATTTTTAAGTTACAGTACACGTACATGTAGCTGCAGACAGAGATAATGTGCATTAGTCGCTTTACGCACACCATTTTAAGGACAAAACTGTAGAGCGTCAAGCAATATGTGATCTAACCAATTTCAAAAGTTGACAGTATGTGCTACTTGTACCGGGAAGTTTAAGACAAGAAAAACCTGAAAAGTAGGTACCGACCTAGTAGGTGTCAGGTAAGTACTTTTATTTTCAAGTAGGTTCAGGTTCAGGTATACAGTACCAACTGTAGCTTCTGCCTGACCAGGGCGAGAAAATTTTGAAAATTTAGCCTACAAAAAAGCATTAAAGGCATTCTGAGCACAAAATAGACTGTTTTGGTACATAATTAATGGCCTATTTTTGACAGACCTTCTCTTCCTACCTCCACTGCAAAGGGGGTGTACCATACATGTAACAGCTCCGGGCCGACCTGGGGGGAGGGGGGGAGGGGGGGGGTTTCCTCAGGTGGGGGGTCGAGGGGGGGGGTTTCGCCCAGGTGGGGGGTCCCAAATTTCAAAAAGCTCCAAAACGCCTAGAAATGCGTTTTTAACACGTTTTTTTCAGTAAGGACGCTAAAAATCGCTATTTTAAGCTGCCAAATAGCGTTTTAAAGCTAAAAACAAGCAAAAAATGACAAAAAGAGCTTCCAAAAACACCGATTTTTCTTAAATATCAGCAGTGGAAACGCCAAATTCGGTTTCCAAAGGCTTTTCAAGTGAATTTTAGGCTAAAAATTAGTGATTTCTGACCCAGTTTGTTAATACTGGAGCCACTACCACCACTTGTATTTTTTGGTCGGGGGAGGGGTCCCTTAACCTGTCTCGGGGGGGGGGGGGGTTTGGCCGTTCCAGCAGGGTCGTTCCTTCTTTTCATCTACATTGTAATGACGCATTGAGTTCAGTAATGAAGAAAGCAGACTACCTCACGTTCACATCGACGCCATACAAAATGCTACAGTACATAGTTCGTTCCTATCGATTGCGGCTGACTGTGCGTTCTCTTCATCGTTGCTAGTGGTAGTGAAACGAACAACTGTATTCAAAATACACAAAAATAAATCTAAAGAATCCAATTATTTTTACATTCAGTTAAATAGCATAATGTTACGCATTCAAATAAGCAAACCGACTTATAATACCAACACATGTAGTCATTACTCAGTACAAAAAGCCAGATAGCACCCTCCCGGGCTCTGAAACCGAAACAAAAACTGTCTATTGTCACATTTGATAATCTCAACTTTCTTTCCGCCTCTAAAGTAGCTTCTACCGTCATAATAGTACAACTTTCTAGTAACAATTTGGTATTTTCTCTCCGGGTACTGTCCCTCAATCCAGCCGGGCCAACTGGCACGACAGATACCGGCAGACCGGGGCTTGCGATTGATAATCCTCGATCCTCCTGAACCCTCCAATCGGATCCATTTATTAGCCAGACGGGTGTCGCATCTGCGAGAACTCCATGGGTGGTCCTTGTCTACCTCAGGGGTACGGTATCCCTCTGTGAACGTGTGGTCTGTCTTGACTGACTGGTAGCCCTGCTGGCAAATCAGTTTCGACTCTAAAAAGAATTTCAGACACTAAAATTGCTACAGATTGCCAGAAAACACTTTTTAGCTGCCCATATTAACACTTTTTATAGGACTTTAGTACTCTACCCGTTCCCAGGCAGAATATCGGCTAGAAAAATACACTTCGTAAACTACTAGTCATTTGCCAGGAAGCAAAGCTAACGAGTTGAACTTGTTCCAAGCTCAGATCAGCTAAATCAGAACGTGAGTCACGACTCAATGACAACAGTGTTTTGAGCAGAAGGTCGAAAGACACACTTGCCTAATTTGGACAAGACTATAATTTGTTGCACAGAGTCACTGCTTGAGACAGCCACTGACTCTCATCTGATCATGTACGAGGCCTGTGGTGGTACCATATGCCAGTGGGGGTATAGGGGGTCCCCTTGGGGCATAAGGTTATGGTACCCCACATTCGGCCACGGTGGTGGCAGCATATATGGTGACGGTATCATATGGTACCACTCTGTTCAGATTTCGTACGATTTCGCACCTTGTATGCTGTCGGTACCATAAACGGCGCTAAGTGCCTGACTGTTATATTGAAAATAGCTAAAAGTACCGTAATTTGAGTCATCCGGTTGAGTGCAGTAAGCCAAGTAGCAGTGAGGGGTTCCGTGAATGAGAAACAAGAATTGATCGTTGTGGCACTTGAGAATATCGATTGTTTTGTTGGTTCTGCAGTAGTTGCTGCCGTCGAAGTAGCAGAACGGTCGCGTAACCATTTCAAACTTTTTCTTTGGGTACTCGCCGTCTATCCAACCCGGCCAGCTGGCGCCACACACCTGCAAAACGATATATAGGAAAACTATACTGTACATTCACAGTTCTATTCTAACCATACATGTAACTACTGTTGCTATGGGTATTCGAATCTGAATTGGGTATGGGTATGGGTAGGTATTTTTTAAAATACCCATACCCGGGTATGGGTATGGGTAGGTATTTTAAAAATACCCGGGTATCGGGTATAAATCGGGTATTTTTCATTAAAATTGCGAAATTCCTTTAAAATGTCAAACTTCAATTGGTTTTGCAAAATTAGGATCTAAAACCGCTTTGGACAACTATTATGTGCTCAGTGTAGCTGATGTAGTAGTAACTGTTACAGTTTTACTTCACAGTTATTGGAACAAGAATCTAATCAGCCTTCTAGAATGTGGAGTATAATTTCTAATAGTTCTTTCTAATTCTGGGCCTCCCACCATAGTTGTCCAAAATTTCAGCTTGTTATAAATACATCCCAGATAAGAGCAAGTGCATAGAAACGTTGTAACCTTCTAATTAAAGTGCAACTAAATTTACTAGCCTTACAATGGTATTTACTGTACATGGTTCGTGCGGCTTTTGTATAGCAAAATTGCCTGACCTTTCCCTGACTTTTCTATGACCAAAGTCACAATTCCCTGATTCCGTGATGAGGAAGCTCCAGCCAGTGTGAGAAAATTTCGAAAAATTAGCTTTGTAAAACGCATTTAAACGGTATTCAGAGCACAAATTTCTGGTTTAAGTGGTAGTAAAAAGTGAGAAGACCGATTTTCCAAAAGGGTGGTGTGTAAAGCCCTGACAGGACCATGTGACGGCTTGATGTTCCTACGGCTATCAAATTTTTCCCTGACCAAACACCAAACTCCCTGACTTTGCAGGTCCCGCACGAACCCTGATTTATCCTCAAAAGGAGCACCAAGATGGAATCCGATTTCTATTAGAAGTAAACTAGAGGCAAGAAACTTACTGTATGCACGCAAAAGTCTTTTTTATGTAATGTACGTACATTTGTAAAAATTCAGCTTCAGCCAAATACCATGTTCTATACATGTCATTTATGTACTGTGAATTTTGCAGTGAGAGATTGAGGTGCATAACAACCCAGAGCATTCCTTTCTGAGCCCGCAAACGTTTTTCAGTAAGATGTTTTCATTGTGTTTTATGCATAAAATTAGGAAACGCCAAAATGCTTAATTATACAATTCTTCAAACAAATTAGATGGAAAACTAACCTTTCCGAAACATTAAGGTGACTACATGATGCAAGGCAAAAACGGCATTTCTGTTTAACACTTCCTTAAGAGAGTTTTTACAGAAATTAACGTGTGTGTTTGCGCGATTTTTTTCTAAAAAATACCCATTCAAATACCCGGTATTTTTCAAAAAATCGGGTATACCCGGGTATGGGTATTTCAAAAAGTACCCGGGTATGGGTATACCCAATTTCAGGTAGTTTTGCTCAAAAATACCCAGTTTCGGGTATGGGTATGGGTATACCCGATCAACAGTACATGTAACAGGGGATGGGGCGGGGGTCAGCTCAGCCCCCTTCAAACTTAGGCCACACGCCCGATCGGGGACCGTTGTTCTGGCAAGTGATTTTTATTTTTTGAACAAATTTTTGTGATTTTTCTAAATTCCAGACACTAAAATTGCTATGATCGGCTGAAAAATAGTACTTTTTAGCGGTATTTGAGCTGAAATTAGCGATGTTTTTCGATTTTTAACCTAAAATTGCGGTTTTTCAGCGTATTTTGGTACCTAACCCCTCCCCTAGAATTTGGGCTCAGCCCCCCCCCCGGCCGGCGCCAAACTCGGTAGATGACCTGTTACATGCATGGTTTAGCATCGTACATACGTATGTTTGAGTACCTCGGAGCTAATAGGTTTTCGGTTGATAATCCTGTTTCCTCCCTCCCCAACCAACTTAATCCAGTATTTTCCTTTAGAATGGCCGCTTCGCCAGTCGCATCTTCTAGAATTCCAGGGATTTTTGTCGTCCACAGAGTGCGTTTTGAACATTTCAGTAAATCTGGTGTCGGTGTGCACTTTGACAAAGCCGTTTTGGCACAATTTTGGACCTAAAATGCACAAAACTATAGTATGTACTACTTTTTATTTTTAGCGTTTTCTCACCTGGTTTCACATCAGCTGCATTGGTACAAAAGGCCAGGTAGCAATGAGGAGTGCCATTGATCTTGTAGAGAAAGCTTTCCTCGCCGCATTTGAGAATTTCGACCGAAACTTCAGTTCTGCAGTGATTCGAGCCGTCAAAGTAGCAGAGTTTTCTTTTGACCGGTTCAAACTTCCTTTTAGGGTGCTCTCCCACGATATAGCCTGGCCAGCTAGCCCCGCAAACCTCAGAAGTAGTCGGTCGTTTGTCGAGCATCTTAGTCCCGCCCTCTCCCACCAACTTCATCCAATAGTTGCCTCGCGAATGTCCCTGCACCCAATCACAACGGCGCGATTGCCATGGGTGGTCCTTGTCCACTGGAGGTGTATGATAGGCCACCGTAAATGTATAGTCGGTCTGTACTTCCACGAAGTCTGATTTACAGGTTTTTTGGACTGAAAGTTATTTGCCAAATTACGCAAAATATAGACAGTCAAACCTACATAAGTGCAACACGCTATATCCCAGATTTTTGTTGCACTTATGGAGGTGCGGTCCAAAAGTGCTGGAAAATGCATGGAAACTGGTTCTTTGTTCGTATTCTACCATTTAGAATACACCTAAACGGAATTCCTGCCCAGAAAGTTAACAGAACCCTGAATGACACTTTAGTTATGGCTATCGTATTCAAACATTCATTTCCAATAATGATGACACGGCAAATTCAATGGCGTGATCCATTTGTGCATAGGATCATGTGATCATACGTAGCTGTAAATTGATGTCGCGAATTGGCGTAGCAGAAAACCCCCAATTTGGTAATCCCATTTTCCTTCTTAGCTGATTTAGTGAGGTGCTGAAAACTGATAAAATCGTGATAAATCGATACTTCGGGATCGATTATTTTGAAACAACAAAAAACGCCATAAATGTTATTACAGATTCTGAAAGCCCATGATGTGAGCTTTCGAACGCTGCATAGCACGGGTCTGAGTTTGCTCGTCCCCCAGAGAAACGTTCATTTCCGTGAGGGGTGTTTTGGAGTTTTACTATGGAAAATGGCCCTCATCAGAGAGAACCATGGATGGCCATTGCTGGCTATCGATTGATCACATGATCCTATGCACAAATGGATCACGCCATTGAATTAGCCGTGTTAGAAAACCTAGTATGCTCATTAAATTTTAATGCCAAACCATTTTTTTACTGCTGAAAACTGATAAAATCGTGATAAATCGATACTTCGGGATCGATTATTTTTGAAACAACAAAAATCACCATAAATTTTATTGCAGATTCTGAAAGCCCATGATGTGAGCTTTCGAACTCTGCATAGCACGGGTCTGAGTTTGCTTGCCCCCCCCCCTGAGAAAAGGTCATTTATCTGTGGAGTGTTTTGGAGTTTTACTATGGAAAATGGCCTTCATCATAGATATCAACCATGGATGGCCATTGCTGGGTACCCAGAGGGAGTTGGGCGGAACTGTTTTAGGGTTTTACTTTGGTACCATAGGGATGTCCAACGCACACCATATCGGCCGATTCCGCCGACCCCCCACTATACATGTCTGCCCGATCTCGGTTGGCAATGACAATTAAACAGTGTTCACAACCGACTTACAGGTGGGCTTGGGTTCGGTTCCGCAGTAGAGAGCGTTTAGTTTGAAGGCATCCATCTTGGTCGGTGCCAGACGATTTCCCATAAGAGCGTTGTTTCTTCGGACGGGCGTCTGTTTGGCTGTCATAACCACCTGACCCAGCAGCAACGGACTATAGTGCATCACCGATAAATAGTCGTATTTGCCCACCAGAGTCTGTTCGACGCCTCTGTCGCGGGCTGTTAGAAACTGAAATTGGAAAAAATATAGTCATTTACCTACCTATTTATTTGTTTCTCAGTCTGTTCAATCTCTATGTTCAAATGGTGTGCGTGCATTATATATTAAGAGCATAAAAAATGTACTTGACGCTTGAGTATCACCGGAATGCTGTCCCAGTTGATTTTGACGAATTGGTCTCTGTCGTCTCGCGACATTTCGTGGAAGATTCCCACAAGATGCATCAGCTCGTGAACGATGGTGCCGTGGCGCCAGCAGTGGCTGTTTTCTACCTCCAGGTTCAGAATGTTTTCACCTCCTTTATTACCCAAATACTTGGTGTAGCAGCCTCGACTGTAAAATAAAGTTTGGCTTACTAAATTCTACCTATTAAGAGACTGGCAATGGCCTAGAACATTTTTGGGCCCGTCTGCCAAATTAGGGTGGCGACGAAACTGCCAAGACAGAAAGTGTTTCTGCGTAGTCTGACTAATGTTTGCAAGCTTAATCAAAGAAAATTGTATCAAAGAGACAGTATTCTACATTGGAAACACTTACAAAGCGTTGATAGTGGTGCGCGTGGAGGGCTATTATTAGAAGGGCGCTACTATGGAGCGTGCGCGTTTATATTTTCGGGCTGGCCGCATAGGGCCTTACTATTCGAGCTTGCGCTTTTACTAGAAGTTTTACGGTAATTGAACGCACCCGATTGTTTGATCAAAAAAATTGGGCCGGATCAGGCCCAGCAGCAAAATTTGGAAAAGCGAGCGAAGCTGAAAATTTGGCCACGAGCGCGAAAATGTGTTAAAAGTAGTGTTCCGGCGATATCAAAATTCGACGATATTCGATATCGATATTTTCAGCACAATATCGATCGATGTCGATATTTATAGTTATGCAACTGCTCTCGCTGCTTATCAGTCAAGCACTGATGCAATCAGCGATCGGATATCAATAAGTAGAGAATCACAGAAAAGGTAGAGGCCTTTTGAAACCCTTCAATGAAAAAGTTGACCCCTCAGGCTGATGCCCCACGGTGGGCCCCCACCCTCATTAGGCATAAATAAGCTCAGTCAGAATAGCGTATTGGTAGATGGTCAAAAGGGCCCAAGCGCGATTAGGGCCCAGCGTCAAAAGTGCCCACTGAGCGTCAAAAGGGCCCAAGCTGCGAAAAGGGCCCAGCGTCAAAAGGGCCCACAGTGTGTCATAAGGGCCCCGCCTTTGCCCCTTTATGTTTATAAGCGTGAGGGCCGGTTGCCCAACTTCTTGCTGGGTAGCGAATAAATAACTTAAAAGCTTTATAGTTTACTATTTTAACAGTGATGTACACAACGAATAAGTAGCATAATTCAACTGTGACCTGCATTGCATACGTACAATTCATAGACGAATACGACTCAATATTAATGATTTCCTATTAGATGAGAGATTCAGTCCAAAATCGGGAAAATCTGCTCTCTGGTGAGCAATGCTTTTTGTGCGGCAGCATTAGCGATTAGTTCGTTGATGCTGTTCTTGACTTGCCGAATGCTCGTTTCAACTCGAATATCTTGAGGTCTTCGCTGCCGTGGTGCCACCGTCTCAGCTGCTAAACCGCGGGCTCGGACTGCGTACGCGTTATTCCACTGTGCTGCTTCAAGCAGAAACTCGGCAAGATCGGGATGTTGATGCGGAAATCGTGTACGAAGAGAGTTATGGAAGCCCTCGGCGTGATTGGTAGTGCGCGGGCCATCGTTATCAAAATGATTCCAGACTTCAACCCAACCTGGCTTCAGCCACCACTAAAATAAACTCAGTACTCACTAGGTACGTACAGTACATATAAACAGTGCATGTACCTGATAGTACACTGCGAATCGGTCCAGCGCGGTGTCTGTCTCAACGTTGCCTGTTTGAGGAACTTGACTTATAATATCTTGTGCCACGAGAGGGACTAAACACACAGGCATAACACAGAGTGAAAGAAGCCTACGCCCACGTTGCCTCTTTTGCGAATGAATTGGTAGACAAAGCCGGGTTGATTCTGACTATTATAGTTCAAGATTGGGTGAACACCCTGCTGGCTTCGAACGCACATTCCTTCAAACTCTCCATAATTCATTTTGGTTTGCACACAAGCAGGAAGACAATAAGACGGCCGAGATAAAAGACTATGTGCTTGCTCGCTGTTAGATTGACCTGACCTGACCTGACGATTAGCATGCCTCGCTCGGGCCATTTTAACCAGTTGGGCCCTTTTGACGCACTGTGGGCCCTTTTGACGTTGGGCCCTAATCACGCTTGGGCCCTTTTGACGCGGGCCCTTTTGTCGTTTGGGCCCTTATGACACCCAATCAGCGTATTTTAACATGGGTTAATGACCTTGACTTTAGTAAAAAATCGGACTTTTTTTACTTACCATCGTTTCAAGTACCCATCAGCCGGCGGTAGCCCCTCAGGACTTGAAAATTTGCCGCCCCTCAGCCGAAAAGCTAGCCCTTGTTTGCTTTTGCCATCCTGCTTCAAGGATGCAGAGTGAGCTGCTCTTCAGTGTTGCTGCAGACATTTAAGAACTTAAGCGTGCTGTCTGAAAGCTGAGAATCCCGAGAAATTGATGTTTCTGAGAGCTACAGTATCATGCCACTGTTAGGTTTTGACCATACCATCGATTTCTGAGTTGTCCAGGAAAAACTGTTTTTTACTGTTCCAGAGAAATAGACTCGGTGTCAGTTTTATTTTTTTTCTACTTTTTCTGCACTAAAAACATCGAAAATATCGATATCGATATTGGAAAAAGGGTCGATATATCGACTTTTCGATATCGATATATCGTCGGAACCCTAGTTAAAAGTCCGGAGGACTTGTGCATGTTGTGAAAAGTTCGCAGGATTTGTGCACGTTGTGTTAACCCTTTGTTACACCCTGCTCCTACAGGAGTGGTCATCTTTTGGGCGGCGGCCGCCCAAAACATGTCCGCTACCCTAAATCCGATCCCGATAGTTGGGATCGGAAATAGGCCAATTTCGATAGTAACTATCGTTTTTCTAATAATCGCGCGTTAAACTGATATCAATATCGGGGGAAGGGTTTGTCCATTTTTTGCCATGCCCGCCAAAAGCCGATCGGTTTTCCGATAGTTTTTCGAAAAAAATTATCGGCGGCCGATACCGATTTGGCGGATTTCCGATACGATTTTTGGGCGGTGTGTAACAAAAGGTTAAATTTCGCAGGACTTGTGCATGTTGTGTGAAAAGTTCGCAGGATTTGTGCACGTTGTGTTAAATTTCGCAGGACTTGTGCATGTTGTGTGAAAAGTTCACAGGATTTGTGCGTGTTTTCGTTAAAAGTTCGCAGGTTTTGTGCATGTTGTGTTAAAAGTTCGCAGGTTTTGTGCATGTTGTGTTAAAAGTTCGCAGGATTTGTGCATGTTGTGTTAAAGTCTCAGCAAAATTACAGCAAGGCGAAATCGGGGATAGCTAAAGGGCCGGTCCACCCTGAGAACCACCAAAACACTCACTCAGATTTCTTAAGAACTGCATAATCAGTCTGTTGGCTTGTCCGTTCAACAAACCGAATACAAGTTCTCTTGTGGAAGAACTGGATCGCACACTGTATTTTGGCTTTTTCTGTCTCAGTAAACTGGTCCCCGTAAACAAACGGTACTCTGGCCTCTCTCCACAGTCTCAATCGGTCAACGCCACTTCGGAAAACCTTTTCGTCCAGGTCTTCTAGCGATTGCACATCGGACAAAGTGTCGGGCGCCAGATCGGCGTTGGTTTCAGTCTCCAAGTCAGCCTCGGTTAGCAGACGGGCGCAGTTTTCGGGCGATTCCGCCTTCTCGTCGGCACTTTCCTCTTGCTCCTCGTAATAATTCGGATACCAAGAAAAGGGATAATCGTCGGAAGAGTCGTAATTTGTTGCGGGAAGGTATTGGGATCGAGTTAGAGAGAAGCAAAGTAACACACACACTATACACAGACCCATGGTGGAGCGATAAAGAGGCAATAGTGAAAAACACCTGACCCAGTGGCGGTCAGGTGATTAGACTAATTTACTGGCTCTAGACTGTCTGGCGTATAATTGCTGCCTAATTACTGGATCTGGGTCAAGCCAAAACAGTGCAATAATATCAAGCTTTTCATTCATCAAGCAGCTACTACTCTGAACCTACCTACAGTAGCCAGAATTACCGTAAAGCGCAGCGCTATTATTTTTTCATGACTGCTATTGGAACGTGCGCGTTTATTTCCTTCAATGCTACATTCAAGTATCCACATTTTTCTCAAAAAAATACAGAGTTTTTTTGTCTTAAACCCAAACAATCTTTATACGAGTTTTAGTCTGACAAGTAAGCAAGCTTAATCAAAGAAAATATTCTGAAAGGGACAGTATTCTACATTGGAAACACGTACAAAGCGTTGATAGTAGTGTGCGTGGAAGCGCTATTATTAAAAGGGCGCTACTATGAGAGCGTGCACATTTATATTTTCGGACTGTCCGTAAAGGACGCTACTATTGGTGCTTGCGTTTTTGTTAGAGTTTTACGGTATGTCATGTAAAACGTCATTTAAAGAATGAAACAGCATAGCACTAATACGGACTTTTTAGACGGCAGTTTTCATTTTAAAGATTGGATTAGTAAACTACACAGGCTTCTGATGTGAGCTGCTTAACATACACCTATCATGGGGTAGAGATGTGCACGGGCACCTTTTTTCCAGCCCGGCCCGGCCCGGCGGGCCGATCAAGTGAGGCATGCCCGGCCCGCCATGCCCGACGGGCATCAAAATCGGGCCCGGCCCGGCCCGGCCCGGCCCGCCCAAAATCCGGCCCGGGCCTGTCCGGCCCGTTAATTTTGCTTTGTCTTACTAAATTTTTGAAAATTTGGCATGAATTTTCAGATTAAAAGCTAAATTTCATGTCAAGCTTTGGAAATTGGCATTTTAAAACAGCGAATTTCAAATGTATGCTTGCTTTTAATTGGAATGCGAACTGGTATTGGGTTGTTTTCCAGGAATTGGATATTGGGGTTTTTTGTCATTGATGTACTAATACCATACAATGTACATTACATATCCAGGGCAGTTGGGGTGGTTGACACCCTTTTTAAAGCCAGACGCAGAAGCTCAACCCTATAAATCAGTGTGCACTTGAATCTAAGCCTGAGCTCCAAATTGAGGCTTAAAATTAAGTTGGTCGGCAGGTGGGGGTAAAGGCTTGTGTATGAACGGCACCAAGGCTGAAATTACTGTTAAAATAATTCTGCATATGGTAGAACGGCGGGTATTTTGAATTCATTTGGGGCAATGCTAAGCTAATCAAGGTGTTCTTTTTGTATTCTGCTGTTCTTTATACATGCCTGACGGGTATCAAAATCGGGCCCGGCCCCAGCCTGAAAATGGTGCCCGGCCCGGCCAGTGTGGTGCATTTTGAAAATTTGAAACTAGGTAAAGTAATACTAGGTAAAGTTGTCACCTAAAAAACTGGGTAAAGTAATACTAGGTAAAGTTCTCAGCTAAGAAACTAGGTAAAGTAATACTAGGTAAAGCCCAGAAAAACTAGGTAATACTAGGTAAACCTAAAACGCTCGAAATCAAGTCAAAATACTATTTTTGGTTCAATAGAACAATGATGAAGTATAGTGGAGTTAAAATTACGAAATTTGACGCATTTCAAGTAAATATTTGTATTTTATTGATCAAATAAGGCAGAAATTCATTCTCTGGGCCACTGTAATTGTGGGAAAGCCAAAAATGTGAAGGTTTGCTGACTGAAAAAGTAACGTAAAACTGAAATTATCAAACTAGGTAAACTTGTTCTACCTAGAAGTACCTAGTTATGTGGATTTAAAACTAGGTAAAGTAAAACTAGGTAAAATAGAGTAACCAGAAACTAGGTAAAGTAAATCTAGGTACTTTTCCGGCATATTAACTAGGTAATACTAGGTATACCTAGTTACCTAGTTACCTAGATAAAAAGTGCACCACACTGGGCCCGGCCCGTCCAAAATCGTTGACGGGCATGCCCGGCCCGTGCACATCTCTATCATGGGGTCTGATTGTCTACACCCACCCGACTTAGGCCAGACACCTCGATCGGGGACACCCCTGGCAAGTCATTTTTTGAGCAATTTTGAACAATTTCTTTAGAATTTCAGACACTAAAATTGCTAAAATCGCCTGTAAAACAGCTCCTTTTTAACTTTAACTGAGCCCAAGTTAGCGATTTTTGACAATTTTTGGCCCTAAATTGCTGTTCTTGCGATTTTTGACTGTACATTTGTATGTATGGTAGAGCAGTGTGGTGCACTTTTTATCTAGGTAACTAGGTAACTAGGTATACCTAGTATTACCTAGTTAATATTCGGGAAAAGTACCTAGATTTACTATACCTAGTTTCTGGTTACTCTATTTTACCTAGTTTTACTTTACCTAGTTTTGAATCCACATAACTAGGTACTTCTAGGTAGAACAAGTTTACCTAGTTTGATAATTTCAGTTTTACGTTGCTTTTTCAGGCAGCAAACCTTCAAATTTCCGGCTTTCCCACAATTACAGTGGCCCAGAGTATGAATTTCTGACCTATTTGATCAATAAAGTACAAATATTTACTTGAAATGTGTCAAATTTCGTAAATTTTAACTCCACTAACTTCATCATTGTTCTATTGAACCAAAAATAATATTTTGACTTGATTTCGAGCGTTTTAGGTTTACCTAGTATTACCTAGTTTTTCTGGGCTTTACCTAGTATTACTTTACCTAGTTTCTTAGCTGAGAACTTTACCTAGTATTACTTTACCTAGTTTCAAATTTTCAAAATGCACCACACTGTGGTAGAGTTGTCAACACTTGTAATTTAGGCTACGTAATATGTCAAATATGACGACTCGTGGCCTGTCGCTCCGAGGGCTTTGTGTTACTCGGGCGATAAAACTTTGTACTTGTACTTGTACTCGTCACTCTGCCTAGTACGATACAGAAAGTCAGACCTTGTTAACAAAAAAAATCAAAAGTATCACCGATTTCTGACTGTTTTTGTAAAGTTTTGCAAATTTCTCTGACAAAGGGCAAGATTTTGACTATCCAAGCCTGTCTAACCTGTCTATGGCATGGCAAGTCTAAGAAAACAGGTGGACGAAGCACTGACACTGTTATCCTTTATCTACTATATAATATTTTTATTTGTTCAGATGCATACATGCTTCCTCCATCGGATCTCTACAACTCCTTCGCGCGTTCCCAACGTGTTTACCAGTTATCACTGCCGTTTCAATTTGGGCCGGCGCGATAAGAAATTATCAGTTCAGTTCTGATTTGACTGTGTAGCATAAAAGTGCTACTTTATCGACGGTCACTACTGATCAAACCGTCCAAAATGAGCGACCGACAGATCGAAGACACGCCGTTCAGCATCGATTTCATAGTCGAAAAAATTCTATCAGAAACCGGCGAATCAGCTGAAGTGAGCGGGTGGACTGTAAAACCAATCAGTGTGGGTCAAGGATTTTTGGCCAAAATCTACAAACTCCAGCTGCAATGGGCTAAGAAAACTGACAACTTGCCTGACTCGGTGGTTCTGAAGGTAAGCAAAGCCATGATTACAGATGTACCTTGTGCATATCCTCCAGGTTCCCACCACTGCAAGAATCCTGGACAGCCTGGAGAAGATTCAAGTGCAACGAAAGGTCTCAGCCACCAGCAAAGCCCAGAGCACTGACATGATTCTGACGATGGTTCCGATGATGCACGCCAACGAATGCAACTTCTACCGGCTGTTCAACAACGTCGGTGTGCCGGGTGTTCCCAAGATATTCTTTCAGCAAAAGATCGCCAACAACCAGCCCGGCCTGCTGGTCATGCAAGACTTCGCGGGAAAAGCCAAAAACGTCAATATTGCTGACGGCTTGTCCAAGATTCATGTCTTTCAAACGGTAGAGGTGCTAGCTGCCGTGCACGCCCACTCTTTAAAAGTGTCTGGTTGGCAAAGTCTGTTCACCGAATTGCGAAAAGAGCACTTCCAGACTTTCCACCAGAATTTCAAAGCCGTCACGGAAACTCTGGAGATTTTGAAACCTGAGTACTTTCCGCCTCGACTCATTGATAAGGTGAGGCATTTTCCATTCCCCTGCCGGAAAATTCCCTTTCTACAGTTGATGTTCTCCTAAAGCCTACTTAAGCTTTTCTTTACTGATAAAATGATTTCGTTACTATTCGACAGCCAGAAAAGTTCCCTAAGCCTAAGTCTTAAAGACTAAGCCCTGAGCAGCCTAAGCCATAGCCTAAAGCGCTATCTCTAAACACGTAAGCCTATAAAGCCTTAGCCTAACCGTTAAGCCTAAGTCCAAGTCTAAGCGTTAAGCCTATGTAAGTCTAAGCCTTAGCCTTAGCGTAAGCCTAAGCGTTAAAACTAACTCTAAGCCTTAGCTCAACCGTTAAGTCTTAGACTAACCTACAGTAAGCTAAGCCTTAGCCTAACCGCTAAGTCTAGTTCTAAGCGCTAAGCCTTAGCCTTAGCCTTTCCTTACCCTAAGCGTTAAGGCTAAGCCTAAGCCTAAGGTTAAGGATAAACAAAAGCCTAAGACTGAGCCTCAGCGCTAACCCTAACCAAACAAAGCCTAAGCGTTAGCCCAAGCGTTAAGCCTAAGCCTACCTAAGCCTTAGCCCAACCGTTAAGCCTAAGCCTAAGTCTAATGGTTGAGCCTAGCCTAAGTCTAAGCGTTGAGGCTAGCCCAAGCCTACAGTAGCCTAAGGGGGCCTAAACCTGGATTCAGTTTGTTTATCGAAAACTCTACTTCCAGATCGGCTGGATAAGCGATCCGGAGTTTGTCTTCAATTTAGTCTCCAAGTCGCACATAGAACTGGGCATGCCGGCAGTGATCGTGCACGGAGATCTCTGGGCCAACAACGTTATGTTCTGGAGCAATGCAGACGGCTCTGCCAGTGACCGACTGGCGGCCGTTATCGATTGGCAAATGGCACACACAGGCAACGCCGCTGAGGACTTGGCGCGTCTTTTGCTGTCTAGTTGCAGCAGTGATTTCCGGCGCAAGGAGTACAGAAATGTACTAGCCTTCTATCTGAGCAAGCTGGAGGAGAAGTTGGGTGGTAAAGCTGAAGGGTTGAGTCTGGAAACGCTGGAACGAGCCTACTTTGCTATTTTGCCCTATGCCAGTATGTTTTTCTTGTCTGGAATTCCGATGATCATCGATAGTCCAGTGGTGGAGGGGAAGAACAAGGAGCAACGGGTTGATAAGCTGCTACGTCGCTCAAAGTGTATTGTGGAAGACTTAGAGGCCTTGAAACACTGACTCTCTTAGAGAATTGCAATTTAGTTTTGAGGGTTACTGTTTATTTAAATAAGTGTTTGACTTTGTTGCTAGTGGCTTCTGCCGATATCATCAAAACTAGGCAACGTAGAGCAAAAATAAGGTTATTTTCGGAACCAGCAGCAAACACTACATCGGAAAAACTGCTTTGTACCACTGTTTATGGTCATGCTAGCGAGTAGCACCACTGAAGAAATACTGTACGTAGTGTTGGTCTCAACTTTGGATGCAAATTTCTCCCGATCCAGAGCGAATCTAGCTGAACTGAATGCATTTTAGAACTCAGCACACAAAACTGCATCGAACCGCATGCTAACCATTAAGCTTTGCGCAAAAAAAACTTTTTTTCGAACACCTTTGAGAGGCCAAAACACCCCCTCCCCTAAACAGCACGGTTTAGTGCGCTCATTTTGTTTGGCCAACTCATGCCTAACTTTTATTAAAACATTAGCTTAGCAGGGCCTTTTCCCAAAAAGTTATAAAGATTTTTGGAAAAAAAACGGAGTGGCATTTTGCGGAAATTTCGCAGTTTTCGGCGAATATCTCGCTAACCAGCTGCGATCCGGAAAAGAAGTACCAAAAAATCAAAGGCCATTGGAACAGCTACAAAACCATATGCGAGTCGGGAGCCTAGCTTAAGAAACGAATGAAGAGTGATCGTTTGAATGGAGACTGTCAGACACGTGAAAATGAGCCCGAAAATTGCTGCCGACCGAACTTGGAGGGGGTGTAGCTCCGGTTCCAGGGGCTTGCTGGTGGCATGCAGCGTTGGTCTTCTACTATATACAGATATTAATATCAGCCAGATCCATGAGATGACCCTGCTAGGGCCCGACCGGATATCCGGATCCGGATCCGGCCGGATATGGCCATATCCGGATCCGGTACCGGATCCGGATATTACCTGCCGGATATCAGTCACAGATGAGAAAACGTGATTTTTTACGTATTTTGAACATAAATATTGCATTCGACCGAATGCTTGTTAGAAATTTCTTGAGGCGATTATAATCCATGACCCCAGTAGTTCGTATAACCCTGATTTCTGTGCAAAGGATACCACCCTCATTTTTGACAATGCTAATTTTTCACCTTGACTGAAAGTAAAAATCCGCCAGATTTTAACCGGTTGTGTGAAAAAGCTGAGCTCTTCAGGTTCTTAAGTCCATGTAAAGATTGGTTAACTTGCAAAATTTGGCAAAGATCCGATTTACAGAGATCAAAGCGTCTCTTTTCAGTTGCAGAATGGAGATGGCTTGAGACTCTAACTCAACTCGCAAAGAATGGAAATCTCAACTGAGATTTTTCAAATTCATAATTTTTTAGTTTGTAAAACTAGGACAGGTCTATCAAAAGGTCGGCTAAGTATACCACATTAGAGAGAACAAATTTGAACAATAATTTAGCCAAAAGTCTGATGTCAACCATTTTTATCTAAAAATTCCGAAATGAGCTGAACTTTCATGCCAAGCTGTGTTTCCCCTTCTGTTTTTTTTCACATGAGGTCTGTACTGTATGTGTAAAATAGGTATGCCTAATAAATGCTAAAGATTGCATAGACATTCCGACCAAACTCGAAAATGCTTGGAAAGCGTCCAGTTATCAATTTCTAGCCGCGGTGATAAAATATGCAAATATGCAAAAAAATATGTACATATCTCATTTTTGCATGCATATGATATATGCAATATCACATGCATCGCAAAAACCCGATATTATCCAACCATAGTTTGAACTACAATTATTAGATGTTGTTTTGAATCAACTGATATAGAAGAAAGAAGTGTATATGTGGTTTATTGCATTCTAAAAATTTTTTAAGTTGATCAATGATATCCGGCATATCCGGATCCGGATCTGGCCGGAAATGGGCATATCCGGATCCGGATCCGGTAGAAATTTGTATCCGGTCGGGCCCTAGACCCTGCTTGCTCCGTCTCTTCGGCACCAAAGCTGACTTTCTCGCAAAATGCATCTTAAGTGGCAGTCAGCATTTCTAGATATATAAACTACGGTTAAATGGCGGGGTGTGGCGAGTCCAACAACCGTTGTTTTAGCAGTCAGGGAAATAACAACATATATGGTATCAGTACTCATATATGGAAACGGTACCATATATGGTACCGGTACACCTTCAAGTGGTACCATATATGGTACCACTTCCTTATATGGTACTGGTACCATATATGGCACCGGTACCATATATGGTACCCCTTCGATCGAGGCCTCAGGTGGTACCATATATGGTACCGGTACCATATATGGTAACAGGTACCATATATGGTACCCCTTCGATCAAATCATAAGGGGTAACATATATGGTACCGGTACCATATATGGTACCCTATCGATCGAGGCCTCAGGTGGTACCATATATGGCACCGGTACCATATATGGAAACGGTACCATATATGGTACCGGTACCATATATGGTACCCTTTCGATCGAGGCCTCAGGTGGTACCATATGGTACCACCTCAGGCCATACATGTAACAAGTCATCAGCCGAACGGGGGAGGGGGAGTTGCGGGGTCTGGCGCCGGCCTGGGGGGGTCTGAGCCAAAATTTTGGGAGGGGGTCCGGCACTAAAAAACGCTCAAAAATGGAAAAAATCGCAATTTTTGGGCCAAAAATCGCTAATTTGGGCTGAAATACAGCTAAAAAGTGCTGTTTTACCGGCGATTTTGGTAATCAGGCCCTCCCATGACAGGAAATAAATTTATGAGTTTTGTGCTGGGACCCTAACCGAGAAGACTTGTTATCGGTAAGAAGTGCGCCAAATTCAAATCACTCAAGTACTGGCACCTTCGACTGAACCTAAATCGTCTTCAGCCCCAGGCCACCTCTGCCATTTGCTCCCTTCCAGATCGTACCAGAACCACTTCGATCATCCAGCCTGCCACTCACGATTCGCATCTCATCCATCTTCGCCGAAGTACTATCCCGAGAATCGGCCGATTTGGAGTGGAAGTAGGTGAAGCTGCCGATTTTCCTTCATCTTACCATTGTTTTAAGTCTTGTAGCTTCTGTGCTCTCATATCCGGACTTTTCTTTAAGATACTTTTAATGTAACTATAAAAGCGCCTATGTTAGGAAGCAGTGTTACAAAGTTATAAAATTTGCATCAGATATGCTTACTGCCGCATCCTATCCAGTCGGGACCATCATATTCAGACTTAACTAAACGAGAGCTTTTGATTGAGTACCTACATGCCTATGTTACGACGCAGCGTTAAAATATGCAAAAATATGCAAAAATTGCAAAAATATGCAAATTGAAAATATGCAAATTTTCTAACTTTTTAACGCTGCGTCGTAACATAGGCATGTAGGTGCTCAATCAAAAAGCTTTCGTTTAGCTAAATCCGAATATGATGGTCCCGATTGGACAGGATGCTGCAGTAAGCATATCTGATGCAAATTTTATAACTTTGTAACACTGCTTCCTAACATAGACGTTTTTACAGTTTAAATGAAAAGTATCTTAAAGAAAAGTCCGGATATGAGAGTACAGAAGCTACAAGACTTAAAACAATGGTACGATGAAGGAAAATCAGCAGTTTCACCTTCTTCCACTCCGAATCGGCCGGTTCTCGGGACAGTACTTCGGCGGGGCGATTTGAAGTGGATGGAAGTGGTGTGTCTGGAAGGAGAGAGCATATCGAAGCCGTATGGAAGCTAGAAGACTTAAACAATGGTAAGATGAAGGAAAATCGGCAGCTTCACCTTCTTCCACTCCGAATTGGCCGATTCTCGGGATAGTACTTTGGCGAAGATGGATGAGATGCGAATCGTGAGTGGCAGGCTGGATGATCGAAGTGGTTCTGGTACGATCTGGAAGGGAGCAAATGGCAGAGGTGGCCTGGAGGCTGAAGACGATTTAGGTTCAGTAGAAGGTGCCAGTACTTGAGTGATTTGAATTTGGCGCACTTCTTACTGATAACAAGTCTTCCCGGTTAGGGTCCCAGCACGAAGTCTCATAAATTTATTTCCTGTCATGGGAGGGTCTGATTTTTGTGTCTGAAATTGCAAAAAAATCGCAAAAACTTGCTCAAAAATTGCTTGCCAGAAAAATCGGAGAAGGGAGTCGGAAAAATCGTCTCGGGGGGGGGGGTCCCTATCTGGGGGGTCTGGCCTAAGTCGGGTGGGGGGGAGACCCCCCAGACCCCCCTGTTACATGTATGCCTGAGGCCTCGATCGAAAGGGTACCATATATGGTACCGTTTCCATATATGGTACCGGTACCATATATGGTACCACCTGAGGCCTCGATCGAAAGGGTACCATATATGGTACCGTTTCCATATATGGTACCGTTTCCATATATGGTACCGTTTCCATATATGGTACCGGTACCATATATGGTACCACCTGAAGCCTCGATCGAAAGGGTACCATATATGGTACCGGTACCATATATGGTACCCCTTATGATTTGATCGAAGGGGTACCATATATGGTACCTGTTACCATATATGGTACCGGTTCCATATATGGTACCGTTTCCATATATGGTACCGGTACCATATATGGTACCACCTGAGGCCTCGATCGAAGGGGTACCATATATGGTACCGGTACCATATATGGTACCAGTACCATATAAGGAAGTGGTACCATATATGGTACCACTTGAAGGTGTACCGGTACCATATATGGTACCGTTTCCATATATGAGTACTGATACCATATATGTTGTTATTTCCCTGACTGTTTAGTGCCACACTGCGGATAACGGCTCTGTTTCCATATTATCAAAGAAGATGATCGAACGAAAGCAAGGATGACGAAAGAACTGGATGATGCACTAGAAAATTGGGCGCCGAAATGTTTTACACGAATCGCCCAAGCCATTATTCCAAGACCACGCGGGCACGTTTAAATCGTAGTTTAATAATTCTTGCTGAGAGCAAAAGAGAGAAGAAAAAGAAAAGAACGAATGAATTGGATGAATGAATTATGTTCTTTTAAGACCATTGTGCAGGCGTTTTCAATAAATAATGACACTGCAGTTTTTCGTAGTTAGTTAGTAGAAGAGTTTTCGTTTAAATTTATTTATATTTTATTTTGTCGTTTGTCCGTTGATACGATCTGCGGACAATCGGCCTTAGTTGGTTCCAACCGGATGGTTGGTTCGACTTGCGCGTATACATCCTCCACAAAACAATTATCCACTGGATTGCGGAGGTTTCTTTAAAAAATTGTTCCTAAACCTCAGCCAAGGCCCGACGAAAAAAGTTGGGTTTGTCTCGTCCAATTATCCGCCATGCATCGGATAGTTGGAATATATTTACGCAAATGTCGGTTGGTTGGCTTTTCTGTTTTGTTGTTTTGTCGGTTGGTTTGGCTTGTTATGTTTGGGACTCGGATGCCACCAAAATCCGGAGGGGGCTATGGTATGGGTGTCGGCGGGCGGTGGTCGCCAGTAGGTTCCCAAAATATTGTCGTCGCAATTTTCGATGGGGTAGCGAGCGCCTACGGGCGCGGAGGGTACGGACTGTGGAGGTGTATTGGACAGCGAGAGGCGTAAACCTCCTACTGTTGTTTGGGTACGGGATTTTCAGGAATCGGTTCGGTATAGGTAGGTATTTTTCGGCATACCCAGGAATCGGTTCGGTATGGGTAGGTATTCGCAAAAATACCGGTATGCCGGTATTTATTCGGTATTTGTTGAAAATCTTTTATGAAGTTAAGAGTCAGTTCGCGAGAGAATCGACCCTGCTATGTGCAAATCGAAAAATCGACCATCGCTAAAACTTAGCTCTGGGGTCTCTAGTTTGGGGAAGTTGTACCTAACGATGACTTATGCTAAACTTGAAGAGCACAGGCTGCTGCGTGTCCTTGTTCGCCAGAGGCAGGCCTCTGAAGTAGGCTCACCAGCAAGCAAAACCGGCCACTTGAGGTGTCATGTTTGACTGAGCATAACTTGCGATTCCGGCCAGCTAGAACCTTGTAATTCATGGCAATCGAATCGCCATGTCATGGGCTTTCTTTTGACATAGAACACGAGCTTTTCTCTTGCTTCGTTCGGTCCCCACATCACGAAATTTGGAAAAAATCTCGAAAATTCGGCATGGTGAAATTTACTAAATTGGATTTTTCTCGAAAACAAAAAATATACCCCCTGGGAGATTGCTTTATTTTAAAGCCCCGCAAATTGCGCTTCTAACGGTGTATAGAAGTCGCCAAAATGTGTTGCGGTGCAAGTTAAATCGCCGCTCAAAGGTCAAGGACAACCAAAAATTGGCATATTTGGCGTTGTTTATGTATGTATGTATGTATGTATGTATGTATGTATGTATGTATGTATGTATGTATGTATGTATGTATGTATGTATGTATGTATGTATGTATGTATGTATGTATGTATGTATGTATGTATGTATGTATGTATGTATGTAATGTTCACATTGTTTATTTGAGAATTCATATGTATGGTATACAGCCAACTCATTAGAGACAAGGCAATAAGCATCCATCCAATGAAAACGTATTGCTCACTTTAACACAGGGATGTGAGGTGGGAAAAAACACCGGAAAAAAACTGTTTTTTCTCGGAAAAAAACCGGTTTTTTTCCTAAGGGTCGGAAAAAAACATAAATCGCGGAAAAAAACTCAAGCTAAAAATAGCTAATTTACGTCATTTTTCGTTTAAAAAAATGGACTTTTGCTATGTATAATAGGCCATACTGACTCAAAACTGTTAGAAAAACAACAAAAAAGACCAAATTTGGCATGAAAAAACAAAAATGCAAACTGCTGTAAGAAAATTTGCATATAGCGTTATTTATGGAACCTGTCAGGCACTGTTTCATGCCTGTTTCGTGATTTATATCAATGTAACACGTGTATTTCTGGTCTAACAAGACTGAGGAAGGCGCTAGAAAGCGTTAGGAATCATAAAACCAGCCTAGGATGCTCAGAACTTAATTAAAATTGAAATTAATTACTATTTGTTCACTATATTGCTTCTTCATCACGGTTTGGCTTGCAACTCTGTCTATGTTTTAGTACCTGATGATGAAGGTGAACAAATTGATGCTGAACAGCCCCAAGATACCTATGACTACACTTACGTACACCGCAATGAATACATAAATGATCCAAACTTTGAAACCATCGAGGATGAACTGAGGCGCAACAGAAATGGGTGACCTGCTTCTGACACTGATCTTTAGGACATTTCAGACCTTGTTGGTGTTGGCCTTTTGTCTGTGTTTTTCATCTACTGTGACTTTACTTACAGTTTCTAATGAATGGCCTAAATCAGGAAGTGTGAACATTACATTACATTACATTACATTACATTACATTACATTACATACATACATACATACATACATACATACATACATACATACATACATACATACATACATACATACATACATACATACATACATACATACATACATACATACATACATACATACATACATACATACATACATACATACATACATACATACATACATACATACATACATAAACAACGCCAAATATGCCAATTTTTGGTTGTCCTTGACCTTTGAGCGGCGATTTAACTTGCACCGCAACACATTTTGGCGACTTCTATACACCGTTAGAAGCGCAATTTGCGGGGCTTTAAAATAAAGCAATCTCCCAGGGGGTATATTTTTTGTTTTCGAGAAAAATCCAATTTAGTAAATTTCACCATGCCGAATTTTCTAGATTTTTTCAAAATTTCGTGATGTGGGGACCGAACGAAGCAAGAGAAAAGCTCGTGTTCTATGTCAAAAGAAAGCCCATGACATGGCGATTCGATTGCCATGAATTACAAGGTTCTAGCTGGCCGGAATCGCAAGTTATGCTCAGTCAAACATGACACCTCAAGTGGCCGGTTTTGCTTGCTGGTGAGCCTACTTCAGAGGCCTGCCTCTGGCGAACAAGGACACGCAGCAGCCTGTGCTCTTCAAGTTTAGCATAAGTCATCGTTAGGTACAACTTCCCCAAACTAGAGACCCCAGAGCTAAGTTTTAGCGATGGCCGATTTTTCGATTTGCACATAGCTGTGAAGAACAAGGGTCGATGTTCTCGCGAACTGA
>JASANB010000909.1:0-54645 GCA_030248155.1 Sabatieria punctata | reverse complement strand
GGCATTTAACAGAAACAAGACAAGAAGTGGTATCGTGATCACAGTCTGTTGGGGAACCGGTAGCTGTGTCTATTCAGTACAGTTTCCATTCAAAGCAGGCTTTAATGACGCGTGCGTGAGCGGTTGCGTC
The DNA here is from genome assembly GCA_030248155.1 of Sabatieria punctata. Taxonomy (NCBI): domain Eukaryota; kingdom Metazoa; phylum Nematoda; class Chromadorea; order Araeolaimida; family Comesomatidae; genus Sabatieria; species Sabatieria punctata. Next base: position 54,515 of record JASANB010000909.1, on the reverse strand, counting down.
GGCGGACGAAACCGCCGGCCTCGAGCGCTCATCGTGGTTGTTTAGTGCAGCTTCATTGTTTGTTGACAAAGCCTATCTGTGAGCTTGTAGTCACGGTGACACAAGCGCAAGTGTTGAGGAAAAGAAAATTTGCTGTTCTGTTGCCGCAGCGACCTGTTTTTTTTCTGACGCCAGTTCTCACATTTGATCTGAGTCAAGCCGTCGATGAAGGTAAGCTGCTTCGCAGAGTTGAGGCGGCACAGTCATGTGACACCTACGCGCTCAGCAAACTTTGTTCTGTATCAGTTGCGGCTATGATTCAGTGTTGCAGTTTCGCATAGTTGCCACCAGGGGCGCTGCGGTCGACTCCGCCCAGCGGCCGGCCGAGCCAATGCAGGCGGGCGTCGACTGTCTGTTGTCTGACCGGTGCTGGCCGGCCGTCACTGAGTCAGTGCCAGAGGAGGGGTGGCGCTGTTATTGTGTTGAACTTTCGGCTGCTTCATTTGTACTTTGGATAATTTGTCATTGACTCTTTGTAGGTGTCTGCTGCTGATATGCTTGTTTTACACTGCTGAATGCTGCGTTCACTTGGGACAATAAGTGCGCCGGCGATAAGATTAGACGGTGGAGTGGTTTTTTGCGTCCGTTTGCCTGTGTAGCTGTCAACCACGGGTCGTAAGAAGAGCGGCACATCGTCTTCGTCCTCGAGCTCAGGCGAAACCACGCAGCAGGAGCCGCAGCCCGCAATGGCACTGGTCAGTCACCAGCCTGCCCAAATGTTCCAGCAGCCCTCCTCGGCCGCCAAGGCCCTCCAAGACTCTAAGTCGGCCGGTTCGGCCTCCAAAGTGCCAAACGGATGTACTTCGGCCATGATGGCCGCTGCCATGAACGCTCCCAACGGCGCGGTCACTCCTCAGGCGTCGAATGCCATCCTGGCCGCTGCTCAACCGTTCTACCACGCACCCGTCTCCCCTCAGGAGTTCCAGCCGGACCGACCGATTGGCTACGGCGCTTTCGGCGTTGTGTGGTGAGTGCTTCTCTCTCTGCCTTATTTGACCGGCCGGCCACTAATAGACGCGACAGGGCGTTTCTCACAGACAACGCCTGGCCAGTTGGTCGGTCGGCCGGCCGGCCAGACAGACATCCCTGACCTTACGCCTGCTATCACCTTGAAAGTGAGGCTGGGACACAATGGCACAGAGGCCACGCATGTCTAGCACCCTAGCTGCTGCACCAAATACTGCTGACACGAGACCTGTGATTGGCTCGCTGCACTAGGATGAGGCAGACTTTACTACTGACTTTCTATGTACTGCATAGCAGCATTGAATAAGTGCCATCGGGCCGCCCCAATACGTCACGGCCGTCCGTTCTCCGTGCCAGCTGACCTGGTCACGACTGCAACTGGTCAGAATGAGCCTTTGTGTCGTCGGAATCAGCGGGCTCTTTCTCTATGAGAGTTTTTAGAACAAAGCCCTTGAAAAATGGCACTCAAATGAGCTGACAAGCAAAACAGTGTCTGTCTGGCTGCCGTTCCTAAAAACAGTCGGTACAGGCGAACGCAAAAAAGCTTCTTTTCAACGAAACGCGATTGATTGGTTTTTGGAGCTGTCGGGGTTTCTCAGATTTATTTAGCGGTGAAGGCTCTGAGAGGTCTCGCCGTTTCTGCACAATAGGCGGCAGTTCGTACTTGCATTGTTATTGCAAACAAAGTTCATGCATGAGCCTATAACGTGTCTAGGAAGAGATGCCAATCCTCTAAGTTTACCGGCGAGCCCATTTTAAACCAAGCCTTCTACCAACCGACGCAGACTAGACGCAAAGGACTAGTTAACAAATTGCAGTGGTGGTCTGTCAAAGCAGGATAATCTAAAATGGACTTGTTTTAGGTCGGTCACCGACCCGAGATCTGGCAAGCGTGTGGCGTTGAAGAAAATGCCTAATGTTTTTCAAAATTTGGCCTCATGCAAACGTGTCTTCAGGGAGATACGAATGCTGTGCTCTTTCAAACACGATAATGTAAGTTGGTACTAGTTCTATTGTGTCTTCTGGCTGCCATAGCTGACGGCGCAGCCGCGGGAGTGGCCTTTTTGTGGGTGCACGCTTTTGAAATTAAGACTTGGCCGTGTCGTTCGCGATTTATTAGGCGACGACAAAACTTGGGCGGAAGTTTTGAGGGGAGATGTAATACCGACAGCGTGACGAGAGCTCTCGCTATGACCCAACGGCTTCGCTTAGCTACAATGGGATTGGACAGAGCTGAGCTTTGACTGGTGCCTAGTACTCTGTTCCTTATTTACTTGGACGTGCGAAAACAAGCACTGCCAAATAAATCTTCCGATTTGCCTTCGGTCGGCATCGGCCTACAGTCGGCAGGCACTAGTTGGTATTTACAGTACTGTCTGTCTGTCTGCCTGTTGTGTATCCCTTTTGAGCCAAAGCCGAAGAGCTGCTTGGAGCTTTGCAGACTGGTCGGCTGACGTTAGCAGCAAATCGCTCTCTGGCTCAAGCCGAGAAAAAGTTGCAAAAATGTGCCCTGCAAATAAAGTGCTGTTTGGCTGCGCTGGGGAGCCGCCGCGTGATCGCTGCTTTATGTAGCGACGCACGTCTACATTGTGCGCAAATAGTAAGGCAGATGCGTCGACAATGCCTACCTGCCACACTTTACAGGGGAAACGCTATGTTCGAGTGTACTCAGAAGTGAACAAATGCACACAAAACGAACAAACGAGTCGCAAATTCATCAATTTTCCGGATAAAAGACAGGGTAGACCGGGACGTATTTATGCAGGTTTATTGCTCCGTTATCTTTTCTTTCCGTTTAGCATACTTTATGTTCAGTATTTTTGGATTCTCCGTAAGATCAATAATCACTTTGGTCGTACACAGGCAAACTAATTTAAACATAAAATACGTACAGTTCTTAATAATATAAGGCTTGATTTTAGTTAGCATTTTTTTAGCTGAGAGTTTAGGCAACTCAGTCTGTCGCTCATTGAGGGCTTGTAAGAAAAATTAATGCATGCTATGCGCTATACGACCCATAACTTCCGGATTTTAGAGTGTGAAAACGAATGAAATTATTACGAATGCGTAATCTAGATTGATACTTTTGCATTTATTTCCCATAATTTTCATTCAATTTTAGATCGAAAATATTAACAGCAATTTTTTCTGTTCTTTTTTAAAATTCGTTACAGTTTTTATTCGTACGAGTTGTGACGTAACTGAGATCAATACTTTATAGGCTGAAATGATTACAGTGATGTTGATGAAAAGAGTTAGAATTGGTTGTTCCTTTTCAATAAAATTTACTAAAATAATTTTATAGAATTTGTTAGCTTTAAAGATGTGGGACGGTTGGTATTAGTAAAGCGGAAAGTCGTAGCAGTAGGATATCTGCTACTCATAGTTCTATGATTCGCACAATGTTTTCCATTCTTATACCCTACCATGAATTTTGGAAACACTAAAGCTGAGCCATAAGAGTGGCAGCCGCTCAAGGCTTTCTTTCACGCACCAGACTAACTTCTAAGAAGCCAACTATTTGTTTGTGCGTCTGATGCATGGCAGAGAGATGACCGACCGGTGCAGCGTGGTGTAGTGGTGTGCTGGGTCTGGAGCACCAATCGATTGCCGAGCCCCAGACAGACAGACAGACAGTGGAGCTACCACTAGCTAGGGCCGCAGCCCAGACGCCCGTGTTTTGCCTGGTTTTTCGGCGGCCAGACGGAAACGAGCCGAGCTCAACAAGGCAGGCACACGTGAGGGGTTGAGGGGGAATTGGGTTGGAGAGTCTGGCCAAGGGTGCAGCCACGTGTTCCCGAGTTGTACTGGGGGCGCGGCAACGTTTATTTTCGTTGCGTAACGACCCTGGGTTGTTAGGGCGGACGCAAAAACGCCTGCCTGTGCCAATTTCGGTTTCGTCGGGTCGTCGACAGACGGCGAGAGCTCTTTGAAACGCAACCTGCAAACCTAAATTCGGTTTTGACACGTTGGCAGACACCACCGAGCAGTGCTTCGGCTGTCTGAGTCAGACCGACCGGCCAGCTGAGGACCAGACAGATGTCCAATAACAGAAGCGACGCGTCTGTCATCTGTCGGTGCGGCACCGACGCCCATCAGCCGCTGCAAAGACAGCGCCGCCGTCGTTCGTTTATTATAATGCATAGTAGAAGTAGTAGTACGTTGTGTGCGCAGCAGCCAGCAGATCAATGCGCTTCGCCAGTCGGCTGCTCTACGCACGCGCACTGCACTGGAGAGCGCTCGTTGGGGGCTAACGACATACAAGCTAGCCTTCGTTCGTCTTGCCCCGGCAACATTTTTTGACGTCGCGCAACTATTACTACAACCTGACGAGCGACCTGACGCAACATGGCCTCTCGCCTTCCTGACACAGCCAAATTAACGTTGGTTGATCTCTGTCTTCGCGGCGCTCTGTCTGTCTGTCTGCATTTTACACACTCAGACACTTACTACGCCACTGTTAGCAAATGCCACTTCTCGCAAAGTTTGTGGTATTTCATTGAAACACAGTTTAGCGTTCTCTGGCGCACAAACAAGCAGTGCCAAGTTGCATTTTCACACAAATGAAAGTGGAGAAGGGGTCATTAGTTGCCAACAAAACTATTCTGATTTACAGTCAGCTCACGTACTACGTTTCACAGTTCTTTTGTTTTAGGTACTTTCTTGCCTTGATATTCTGCAGCCGTCAAACGCGCATTTCTTTCAAGAACTGTAAGTTGTGCTTCTTTTTGCGCAGCACATGTCGATCGAGTGTGACTGTCTTTTGCGGTCCACTTCACTATGGTCTTCGGTCTGCTGGTTAGCTAAAATAGACGTCGTGACGGCGGCGTGGCGCGCCGTTTTTTTGGCCAGCCGGCCGGCGCTGGGTGATTCCAGTGAGGTTTTTTGCCGGTGGCGGCCGTCTCGGGATCAGCTGATTTTAAAAGTGTTGCGGCGCGATTTTTGCCTTGCACAGACAACGAACGGCCTTGGTGCGAGTCCGTGTTGCTCCACACCTGCCGTCTACTGTCACCGCTACTGCTTGGATGGTACGTCCTTCGCTCACACCACACGCACACCCACTGCACGACACGCCGTAGAGCTTTGTGCTCGCATCCGCTCGTTCACTCACTCTCTTCTTTGTGTTCTCTCCTCCTACCAACATTCTTTCTCCTCTCAGCACTGACTCACTACTCTGCACTGCAAGGTTAACTGCTTGCAAAAAGCAATCCGCCTCTTGTTCTGCAAGTCATGAGGCACGTACAGATGCACTCTGCGTTGACCGAGGACTGACGCAATATGGCTTGGCTTGGATGATACCCCCGACCTCGCTGGCTGCATTGAGCGTGCCCGATCGACCTCTGCTAAGACGGCTCTGCCTGCCGGAGCTGTGTTCTTCGGGCGAAGTGGGTTTTTAGACCGAACACATGGGCTGGCTACGTGCCAGCTCACGATTTCACACTAAATGCCAGAAAGACATTTTATAGACGCAGTAGTGTGCTGCGGCGGGGATGCTCAGGCGTAGATCTGTGCCACTGAGTTTGTTTGGCTTGGATTAGGTGGTAGGAGGCAGGTGCTTGCTCTGAGCCATCTGTGCGAGGTCACCTTGGGCCAGTCGAATCGGGCTGGCCTCTATTTTCTGGGGATTGTTGTATGCCGTCCGGCCACTGGCCACTCTGACGGTGCCTACGTGCCGGGGACGCGCATTGTGGGTGTAGTACAGAGCTGGGGGCAGTCAAATGCATGCAGATGTGTGCGCAGTGCACCAAAGTTTTCGGGAAACTACTTGTCTTTTCCACTTGGTTCTGGCTGACTGACTGCCAGTGTTAAATTAATACTCGCACCGTAGTAGATGAAAAAGGCAGGCACAATACGGGCGCGTTTAGCATTGGCCGTGCAGAGAAGTGAGTCCATTGTGAGCGAAACGCAACAGCGGCTATGATGTGTGTGAGTTTGATTCGCGCTGACGTGGGAACGGTTTTTACTCGCATCAAAAGTGGCAAAACAAATGTTTCCTCCATACATGCTTTTATCTATTTAAATTTGAAATTTGGAGTGGTCCGTTTTTCGGCTTGCAAAATCAATTTCTCATTTGCATAGAGAAAGAGTCTGTTCTGGGTAATCGATCCAGCTGCGTTTATGTTGTTGGTCAAAGCAGTTAGGCAAACTGAACAAACTAAGGATTAAGCAAAGTTCAGCTGATAACGAGGCTCTGGATTAATTAGGTTGATCGAACCGAAATTGCTCCATTTTCCGCCGGTTAAACTCGACTTTAATTTCAAGTATTTTACTTGCCGACCCACTGCAGTGGACCGATCGAGTGTTCTGCGCACCAAAAGAGAATAGCATCACGTTCGTTCTTTTTTCAGATACGTGCTCACTGAGTTGATGCAGAGCGATCTTCATAAGATCATAGTGTCGCCTCAGCCGCTTACGTCTGACCACGTCAAGGTGTTCGTATACCAAATTCTCAGAGGTACGTGCTCGTGTTTGAATGGAGGTAACGAGGTCGGTGCAGGTGGCGCATCTGAGCGCCATTCAGAGTTGAGGCGGCTTTAAACTACTTCCTTCCTCCGCGGCCACTGCAGACACTTTGCTGATGTTGATGTGTGGGTGGGTATTGAGAAGCGTGCCTACCAGCGCAGTTGTTCGCAAGACTTTACGCGCCGCAGAAAACAATGGCCGGGCCAGAGAGAGAGAGCGACTCAGTGGTTTTTGCCTTGCCTGCCGATAGCAACCAGCAGCAGCAGTAGTAGTAGTGGAGAGCGGCAGGAAGTGGCTGTGTATACATTCAATAATTTGAGCGCCGCAGTGGCTGTCCGTGCTTGGCTCGCCGTTGGCCATCGCCGCCGCCAGTTCGCGTATCGCTTTCGCAGACACACATCCACTGGCCACATTATTATTGGCCGCCGCGTCTGGCACCGCTTGACCAGCAGCCACTCCGCCCTCCCTCTAATCGGTGCTTCTGATCGATAATTGACCGAGCCGTGCTAGTCACAGCAGACAGACGCGCAGAAAATGACAGCAGCAGCCTACCGGGGGTGTATGGTGGGTGGGCACATATCCTTTCCGGCCGAGGAAGCAGGAAAAGAGTTGGTGTTAAAAACGGGATCTATTTAAATTGTTTGTCAAATGCGTTTTAAGCAGACTTTTCAAAATGTTTTTCTTCTGGTTGGGCCGCCCACCGCACCAGGCACTATTGAAACTGTACTTTCAACCCCCTTCCAAAATCCAGAACACACCACCGCTTAACATATGTATTTCAGGAGTAAAGTATCTTCACTCTTGCAATATCCTGCACCGAGACATAAAGCCAGGCAATCTCTTGGTCAACAGTAACTGCATCCTCAAGGTGAGGCTTTAGAGAAGTGAGGCTGTGAGAGAGAGAGAGAGAAAGTGTTGCAGATCTGTGATTTCGGCTTGGCCAGAGTGTGGGACCCGAACGACCCCGCTGCAATGACGCACGAGGTTGTGACGCAGTATTACAGAGCGCCGGAATTGCTTATGGGAGCGCGAAGATACTCGGTTTCGGTGGATCTCTGGTCCATCGGCTGCATATTCGCCGAACTGCTAGGCCGCAGAATCCTCTTCCAGGCTCAGGGACCTCTGGAACAGGTGAGCAGTGTGTGTAATCGTTGTTGACAACGGCTTACAGTGCGTCTGTTTAAGCTCAATTTAATAATTGACCTGTTGGGCACTCCTTCCGTGGCTGAGATGAAGCATGCGTGCGAGGGTGCCAAGAACCACGTGTTGAGGTCGCCTTACCGAGCGCCGAACACGGTCAAACTCTACTCCCTCAGCCCCCAAGCATCCCACGAGGCTGTGCATCTTCTCTCTCAAATGCTCATCTTCGATCCCGTAAGTCCGCTTCACTCTTTATCACTGGCTGATACGGACACTTGTGTACCTGTTATTTGTTGATTGTTCAAATTTCCTTATTGAATTCAACGTTAGATTGTTACGTTAACTTATGCCCTATGAAAATTTCTGTAAACCGCTTTACTCCAAAAGTTTAAGCATACATGTAACCGGTCACTAAACAGGGTACTAAAAACGCTAAAAATCGCAATTTTGGGCTAAAATCGACAAAAATCGCTAATTTTGGCTCAAATACAGCTAAAAAGTGCAGTTTTACAGGTGATTTCAGCAATTTTTAAAGATTTGTTGAAAAAATTGCTAGCAAAATCGGAGGGGTGGAAAAAATCGTCTGAATGGGGGCGCCGGTCGGGGGTCCAGCCTAAGTCGGGTGGGATCAGACCCCCGCAGGCAAACTGTTACAGCGTTCCATATATGATTTTAAGCTCCCATTTTTTAAAATTTTATTACGATTCCGAAGTAAAAATATTCGGAATAAAAACCGGTTCCGATCCATAGGTTTTTTACATAAAGAAATAATAGGTTTTGCATAAATTCTGATTAAAATAGGCCATTTCTAGCTGTTTTGCATCTAGGTGAAGCATAATCTATTTTCCATAGAACATTATGACTGACTGAGGGGGTAATGTCGGTCTGAAAGTGTTGAGGAGGTAGACAACTGGTAGAGAGAGAGAGAGTGAGTTCAGGATAAAAGGATCTCAGTGGAGGAGGCGCTGGCGCACCCGTATCTGGACGAAGGACGAATGCGGTTTCACAGTTGCATGTGTACGTGTTGTTACACAAGCGGCGGTCAGCGGGTATTTTCGACCGAGTTCGACCCTCAGCACGAGGAGCCGTTCGAGACCAAGTGGGAGAAAGAACTCAGTCGGTTGTCCATGTTCGATCTTCGCGACAGACTTTACAAGTTCGTCACGGAAAGGCCGCCGCTCTACGGAGTTCCGCTCTGCATTAATCCTCATTCCGCCGCTTACAAGAATTTTGCCAGGTAATTTTCGGCACGGTTTTATAGCGATAGAGTACTGCCACTGAAATTAGGTCTGCCTGGCTTCGGAGCCATGAAATGGACTAGTTTTTACCTCGTACTAGGTGCGTAAACATGAATTACATAGTGAACGAGTTTCATACATGTGATTTTTTGTAAGAGCAGTTGGCCCAGTTCTGATCGATTTGGTTTAGTACGAGTCTCCTCGCTCGCATCTATCTATCTATCTGTCTAGTGCGAGGCAGATCGGCAGGGACCAATAAGCTGCCACTCAGCTATGACATGTCTGTCACATCTGCACATGACAATGAATGACATGACAGATGATGAACTAATTTTTAATAGCCTGCTTTGTCGTCAGAAACAGAGGGTCCGCTGTCATAGAGATTGAGTCATCGTGATTGAGCAGAAATTTTCGGCTGGCCAGCCAGAACAGTAGTCTTAGGCCAACAACCCCTTGCTTATTTTTTACCCTGATTTTACTAAAATAGAGACCAGCCGTCGTTTCCGAACATTCTTGTGAAACCATCTAAAAATTTTTATTCTAAATGCTAGAAAATGGGTGATTTTTGGTTTTCCTTCAATCAGGTTGGTGCGGGATCTGGAGAGTCAGAGAGTAATGGAAAAGTCAGGGAATTTTAAGAAAGTCAGGGAATTTGACGTCTGGTCATTGAGAAATTTGATAGCAGTAGAAACAAATGGTCCTGTTAGAACTTTATACGCCACCCTTTTTTAATATCGGACTTCTGACTTTCTACTATTACGTGAACTGAACATTCACACTCAGAATGCCGTTTAAATGCGTTTTTCAACGCCAATTTTTCTCATGCTTGTTGGAATTTCCTTACCCTGGTTGGTCAGGGAATTTTTCCATTCAAAAGCCGAACGAACCCTGTTAATGCTGTAGCGCTTTGACCCAATCCAGACAAAAACTGCGATTTATGAAAGGACGTCTTTAAAGTTGAAGTGTAAGCGGTTCTGTGAGTGGGCTAATTACTACAAACAGAAATTAGATTACTGCTACACTTATTTGTTAAACTATCTTTTTGACTAATTCATACATCTTTCAACTTAAATTTATATGGCTGGTCACACATTAACAGGGTCGTCCCGATCCGCTGAAAGGGTGTTGTGTTAGTTTTCTGAGTGAAAAATTTAGGGAGACGGTTCCAGTAATAAAAATCTGTTTGGAGCCAAAAATCGGTCAAACTCGAGGTTGCTGGAAAACAACTGAATAGCACTTGATTCAGCGTTTATTGACTGAGTGCTGGTGTTGGTCCTGAGTGCTGGCTTAATTTTACCAATTTTCTTTTCTGTCATTGTAAAAATGACATAGAATTAGTTCAGAATTGAAAAAACCGTTGTTGATAAATCAGTCCCGAAAGAACCAACGATGCTGGCCTATGCCGGTTGGAGCAGACCACCCTCTTATATAGGAAAACGCTTGAAATTGGTGGAAACGCTTATGACTGTTTGTGTTCACTGACATACCATATTAAATCCTAGAAAACAATTTTGTAGGAAATGTTTATCTTCGTTGTCTTTCAACAATCTCAGTGCTTAGCTACTAAATTTCATTAATGCTTTGTTTTCTAATTGCGGATGATTTTACTGTAATTTGCAGAGTTGAACGCAAAAAATGTTAACATTTTTAGACGCATTATAGTTTTTGTATTGTATTTCTGTTTTATTACTCATTAGTAAAATTCTATTCCATCAAAATATACAACAGATTCTGTTTTTGAGATAAAACCCTAACGTGTCTCCTGAATGCTAGAACAAATTCGTATGTGCGCTACTGATGATTGTAGCAAATTAGTCCAGAAATTCCTAACTGTAGTAGTGTTTTTAACAACCTCTGATTTTTAGAATGCCTTGGCGTTCTAAGCACGCGGTTTTACGTTTCTGTATATCTTAACTTTGCTTCCTCAAGTTTTAATTTTGAAACATGTACAGTATGGGGTGAGGGGCCAAAACTCCCCTCGGCCAGCCATACCCCTTCGCCGGCCCATACCCCTCCAAAATTTTGGCGTCCTTTTTGGAAAAGCAATTTAAACGCTCTAACCCCCACTACGGATTTTACCTTTTCGTGTTCGAAAAACGAAATTTCACTACGGATTTTACCGGCCCATGTATGATTTTGAAATGCTTCTTTTCCCATTTTAGGCAACTTCCATTCATGTTTTTATCGAATTTGATCGCAGGGTATTAGTATAGATTGGATAGTGATAGATATTCGGTATAGGTGGGTGGAGTTCTTTGTGTGTAAGCGCCAGATGTCTTGGTGTGGGGTATTGTGGACGCCACAGCTGAATGCTCTGCCAAACCGGTTGCAGACTCATTCTGGTCGGCCCTGCTGATCAAGTGCCTGGCATTCTCAGAGTTTCTGTTCTGTCTTTGTGTCGAGTTAGTCAGGGCCAAAGCGATAACTGCGGGGTTGTTTGTAGGACATAAAAAGACAATTACTATCATAACTAAGCGTGGTTGCAATTTCAGTTCCTCCGTGGCGCAGCCGTCCGAACTACCGCCCTCTCCGCAGGCCTGGGACTGAGACGTTGTATGTGTAAAGTTTATATGCACGGGCAAATTGTGCAGTCGGACGCTTTATACGGGACACGAGACGCGACAGTAGCAGCAGCAGCAGCACGACAGTGGTCTAAGTCGAGCCCCAAAGCTTTCAGCAATGTACCAAAGCGACCGAAAGCACGCAGTCGGACCAGCTCGCCACGATTCCAACGGTGCTTCCAGTAGACCGGAAGGTTTTGCTCCCCGTCGTGTCTTTCCAGCCTGGTTCTGGTTCTGCGGCGCCCGCGTTGCCGACCCCATTGATTGTTACTTGCTCATCTGTGCGTTTCTACCACCACCACTGGTGCCACCGCCATGATCGAACGCCAAATACGCCCTCTCACTTTAGCGTCTCGATTTTTAGTCTTTAAACGAAACGATTGCACCCTGAAACTGCCTGTACTGAGCATGTCTTACTAGGTGACTGTTTTAACTGATCCAATCAGATCAGACATACATACCATTCGTTGGTTCAGGTGCTGATTGCTGGCCTGAAACTGCTCGCTGCCCTTGGCGCTGGCTAACCGCTCGTTCGGTGTTGTTGTTATTGTTGGAGTTCCAAGGGCAGTGCCGTTGTTCTCATATCACTGGTCGGTTTTTAACAATTGTCTTCGTTTGTTGTATATGTGGTCGAGAGGTTCATATCTCCAGCTCTATCACTGCCATTGTGTGAGATAGGAGTGAAAGCTAAGGATTGGTGCCGTATGTATCGTATGTCTATAATCGTTCCGCGCCAGTTGTGTCATTCCCCATTGTATTCATTCATCGGCTGCGTTCGAGCGAATGGTCTTGGTGTGCGTCTTTGAGCTGCTGAAAGTTGGTTTAGTTGTTGCATTTTACTATCGCGTATACCTACTACCATTGAAACAACTGTAAAGCGGTGCTAAACGAAACAAACGTTGTCGGGCGGTTTTGTGTACTGTGTACGGTAATCTTCCGTTGAGCTTGGTCCCACACTAATTGACAATACGATTGTTCAGCTATTGCTGTAATTGGAGCAGCCGTCAGTCTTTCCACTTTTGTATGCCTAATTTATGCATCGATTTTGTGCGAACTTGGTTCTCGCTTTTACCCGTTTGTATGGTTTTACAGCGGCGACCCTCTGTTTTGGGTGGTGCCGGTACCGTCTGTTTCTAGCTTCTGTCTGCTGTTACAAAATTGTACTGTGTACTCCTTGTTTATTGGCCTTGCGATGGTGATTTGTACATACGTTTCCATGTAAATAGAGGCTCCTTTCGCAGCTTTTGCATCTTCTGTTCATAGATTTCAGGTTTTCGTTTTTGCTTCTGCTATGCGTTCTTGTCTAGATTAGTACTCTGTTGTTCGCTGGTTGGTTACCATAAAACCAAAAGGTCGAAAATTTCATCGTGTTCACTTGGTCGTAATAGACAGTTAATTAAGTCAAAACAACAACAATTTCTGAAGACAGCAATTCGAAATACATGTAAAACAGTAACAGCTTATTTTAACGGCCCAGAAACTATATATAATCTGTGGGTACAGCACTAACGGTAACAATACTAGTGATAGGTAATTACTTGTGTGCACAATCTCTTGACTAAATCCTGCTCAATTATCACACTATGATGTCACCCGCCTTGAACGTACTGTTCCATAGAAATCTGCACTCACCGGCAAAAAGTACCCATTCTAGACATCAACAAGGCTACCCGGTCAACTACGTAGAATTGCTCATAACAGCGGTAATAATATTAGCTAAATAAACTCTCTCTCTCGAATAAAACCTCATAAGACTAATAGCGTTACAGATATGTAGAAGACGGCACCTACTTGCGTAGTACGCGTGCCCATCGCCTACTCCGTAGCATACAAACAAGGTATGTAGATATACTATGAAGTAGCTACAGCTCAGAATAGTTGATACAGCACAGCACCGTTGAACGACAGTTTGAAGGACGTTGACAGCTCATACAGTAGACAGCAACTGTTGCATGTGCGTCGGCACAGAATAATTCCACTTCTGGCACGCCAGCAGAGCTTGTTGGCCCAGTGGCGCCATTTGTTCAATGTCCTGATAGGCAGCGAATATCTTGGCAAAGTACTGTTGCTTGGTCGGTTGTAATGTGCAATGGTCCTTTAAAGAGTTGATGATCGACTGGTGCAACTTATCTCGCGAACCCACGTCGTCCAGAACCACCATATCTACAACTTACCTACGTACTATTCTGCTAATTACAATTTGTAGGTACAAGTAGGTGTTTCGAACAAATAATTGTTCTGTCTGGCCCTAGGACTAACGCGTACAGTAGTACCAGCCACTATTTACGGGTATGCAATTTAGCTAGTACTGCATCTGCGTGCCAGTAAATAGGGAGTGCATTCTTAACCACAGCTCGCTTCGTGTTACTGTAGAATAGCACAGCTTCTGCTGATGTTGCGCAAATACGTACATGTACGCTCGTTTACAGAAGTTAAAGCAGTTGCAGAATGATAAAGGTAGCGTAGGTAAGAAAGAAAAGATAGAGGGCTCACCGGCAGTGTGCAAGAGCAAGATGGCGCAAAGGCAAGAGAAGGACTGCAAGTCGATGTCCAAGTGCTGTTTGAACTGGACGGCCAGCTTGAGAGTGGCGACCAGCCAGGGCTGCCACAGTTCCGGACATTGTCTCACCGGCACCAGCACTCCGTTCTCGAAGCAGATTTGTTCGTTGGCAGCCGTTTCCATCGAACTGAAATCGATTGTAGGCAGAGCAGCCCAGCCCAGCCAGAGCAGTCGCTCACCGGTAAGCGAGTCTTGCCGTCAGCACGCGGAACATGTTCGTCCTGATCAGAGTGTCTCGGTCGCGCTGCGGCAGCTCCGGAAAGCCGGGCAACCGCGCCGTCCAAGTGGTGGCCACTTCGACAGAGTCGTCTAGCAAGGTCAGCACCTGTTCTGTAATCATTTGGTTGCTCTGAAATCTACTCTATTCTGCCGAGCTTCTACAGAGCAGATCTACCTACCCAATCCATTTTGAGCACAGTTTCGGCCGGCTTAGTTTCTGTGTAAGCTCTACTGATGGAAGTGATCAGAGGCACCGGTGGGCTTGGTGGTTCTTCGGAACTTTGGCTTTTGGTTTTCGACGGCAACCGACCGCGTCGACCCTGCAGACTGCCACAGCGCACAACTGAAAAACGGACTCGGTAACTGCCGACAGTATCCACTAGTAGTCACCTTCTTTGACCATTCCAACTGCAATGCATTTCTGGAACCGACAATACTGACACCGGTTGCGGTACTGTTTGTCGATCAAACAGTTCCTGTTGCCCTGACAAACATACTGCGCTTTCTTTTGTACTGTTCGCTAAAATTACAGGCGTATACTGATAAAACCAAGCAGTCTTCCAGTATCACCTTGAAAAAGCCTTTGCAACCCTCACAAGTGCGGGCACCGTAATGTTGGCAAGCGGCTCTATCTCCACACACCATGCACAGCTTGTCGGCATCTAACGTTTCTACTGGATCTGTGCCCAAGGCTGGGTTTTCACTGAAAGACATCGTTTCAGAAAGGCATCTTCCAACAGCACACTAGGGCTTAGTTAGGTCAGACTAGTAGGTCCTATATTAGTGACAGAGAGCCAGGTTTACCCGAAGCGAATGGTGCCGGCGGACTGGTAGGGTGACATGGGCTGTCCTGGAGAAGGGGTGCCTCCGCTGCTGGAGCCGTGACTGCTGCGACGACTGATGGGGGTGATGGGTCCAGTGGACATGAACTTGCTGTGGGAGGGGTCCAGAGTGCCAATACTGTGAGCGTGGGGCAGGTAGGGGGTGGTCGGTGCCACAAACTGTTCCTCGGGACTGGAGTAGGCGCGCATGGCTCCTGCATGGGCGTGCAGAGAGGGGGCACGGGAGGTGGGGAGGGCCATGCCGAGTCCCCAGTGCCCGGCGTAGGCGTAGTAGTCGGGGGTCATGGGCTGGCAGAGGAGTCCGAGCTCGGCAAGGGGCTTTGCGCCGGGTTCCTGCTTGATGGCGGTCGGCTTGTACTCGAGAGTGGTGTGAGGTCCGGCGGCGGTGTCCATGGGCCAGGAGGGAGTGGCCATTTCAGAGTAGGTAGTAGTGCTGCCGCCGGCAGAGCTAGTAGCAGCTCCACTGTAGCCGGGCAGTGACTAAAACACAGCCCAGATAGATAAGTAGAGGTGAGTAGTGGCTTGACCAGACCCTAACACAATGGTTGAGTCAGAGCGCGAGTCTCACCTGAATTTCGAGCATTCGATCAATCAGTTTCTCCAGGTCCGGGTCCTTGTCGCGCTTGGTCGACCGGCCGTTAGACTGTTTGGCCGCTGAAACAGTGCAACATAATCTGAAACATCTGCTTTGGCGGCGGCGGTGGCGGTGGCGGCGGTGCTAAGGAACTCACGATAGCCATGCGCCGTACGGCCGCCAAGCCGGCAGTAGTACGAAGGCACGGGCGAGAGGCGAGGCAACGAGACTAATACAAAGCAGTAATCTAACTAGTAACTACGTGGAGCGCGCATTCGGCAGTTTTAGAAGCGCAAAAAGCCAAA
The DNA here is from genome assembly GCA_030248155.1 of Sabatieria punctata. NCBI lineage: Eukaryota > Metazoa > Nematoda > Chromadorea > Araeolaimida > Comesomatidae > Sabatieria > Sabatieria punctata. The sequence continues at coordinate 38,608 of JASANB010000909.1, read as the reverse complement.
CCGAGCTTTCAGGAAATTGCTGTTTCACAAGAACAGAAGTCCGCACAGATAACGCCGCCCGTAGCCGCAGCGCACATTTGCGAACGGCTCGCAACCATCGCATTCAGCGCGGGGCTGGCAGGTGCAACGATTAGCTAATTACAAACACACCACTGCAGATGCATCCCGTCCTGACCTCTACTACGCGCGAGTACAACCGCCTCTACGCGCATTAGACGCAGCAGCACACAGATAGAGAGTATAGCTGGACAACCGACCTGGCTCAGAGACGGCCGGAGGCGACGCGCTAGTGACGGAAGGCGCAGCAGCCTCGTCGGGGTCAAATAACTCCTCCATGTCGATGTTGTCCAGAGATCTGGATAGGTTGGTACTAGATGTGGAGAGAGGTGAAGCACATTCAATCCACTGATTGTCGAAAGGCAATTGATAATCCAGCATCGATAAAAGTCCACCGCCAGACGGTCGGAAGGAGGCCACCAGCGAGCAGCAGAGTCAGACACACATAGGAGCGGCGGCTGTGGGGTCGAGCTACTGAGTCGCGCACAGTTGGCAGTCATATTTATAAGCGATCGGCTGACGTCCGCCCTCACTGTCGTCATCACGGCAACACTGGGAAAGCTGTCTATGACGTAACTGCCTCCTGACGTAGAACCAGGCGGCCGCCGCAGATCCAGCGTCAGCGCGCCATAATTCTGATCGATACTGGCCAAGCAGCTCCGACGCAGCTTTATCATTCAAGCATAGCACGGGCTGGCACCCCATCGCACTGCGGTGGGCGATGCAATTAGCGTGGCCACCGCCTCTGCCCTAGGTGTGCTGCATTGCTCCGGGACACCGGGAAGTAGTACTACTACGACCACCTTCAATGCGTCACTCACTGCTTCCCTCCCCCCTCCCTCCATTCTCGCCATTCGTGCTACTCGCTGGCTGTTGTCTTGAACGCAAAATCGACACGCCACGGGGCTTCCGTCTTAATGAACACTTGACGTACTTGTTACATACGTGTATTTGGCCGAAAACAACAACTTTGCCGATTCGCAAACAAAGGCTCCGACATGTTTTCCTGGACATTCATTAGACGGCCGGTGGCTTAGTTCTTGCATGCATATACAATATGTCCTTATCAAAGCGCCGTCCGAACGTCATTGCGTCTACATTAGCCAGTAATTTTTACGTTCGTTTTACCAACAAGTTGCGCATTCCCTTTGAAACATTGATTTTTGCCAGCAAGCCGCAGAACGGCTGGCGTACCACCGCCCGTAGTTCTATTTTTAACTTGTTGCGTAATAGGATGCGCCGCCTCAATAATGAGTTACGTCTAACGCCTCTAATCGGTTCGGTCAGAGTGGCGAGATAAACAAAGTTGGCAAAGACTAATTTGTAGTACAATGCACGTCAACGGAAAACTCACTCATTCCGCCTTCAGAAATGCGATGCGAGTATTTAGACAGAATAGTATCACACAGTTAGCAGTGTATTGGCAGACAAAACTCTATACAACCTGCGTTTCATCCCGTCCACTTGTCGTGTCTTCTGAATGAAATTTCTTCTCTCTTCTGCCCGAACTCATTGTTTTCTCAAGCTCAGCCATTTTTGACCGCTGCGGTCTCAGTGTATCCTTGGCTGATTGACTTTTTGTTACAGAGGGATTCAGCTCAGCTGTGGACTGTTTGTCTTCCTGGCTCGCTGCCGACGCTGCTGTTCTTTCTTCCTCAGACGGATTCAGTTCAGCGATAGCCGTTTGATCTTCAGATGTTGGCTGCGCCTGTTAACTATAAATGAATTAGGTTGCAAAAAGCAAAACACACCTCGTTACGCTTCTGCTTGCGTCGTCGCCAGAAAGAGAAAAGAGACAAGACAACAATCAGCACTGCAGTTACCACTCCCAACACAATTAGCGTCGTATACTCCAGTCCCAGTGAAACAGTGTGAGTGAGCGTCGTTGATGTAGTACGAATTCGAGCGGTTGTTGTGGTCGAAGCCCTCTGGCTACTTGTGCTGGTGGAGGTGATTGTGGACAGCCGAGTCCGAACAGCAGTAGTAAGATTAGTAGTATTGGGAAAGATGGTTGAATTGTTGATGTATATATTGAATTCTTCCATTTGTCCATAAACTGGCCACCAGCAACTGTGTGCGGTGGTGATAAGAACAGTGATATAATGTGACTTAATCAGCTCCGAACAACCATCAATTGTCGCCACAGCCTTAATCGTTGCTGACATTAGTAGAAGTAGTAGACAAACAACCATGTAAAACCAACAAGTAACAAACTTCATTCCAGTGAAATACAAGTAGGTATAATTCACACTACAAAACTTCTTAAGTTTCTGAGTGTGACTGGCTTTTGTGTTACGTACGTACTGTACTACTACGTTTTTATTGTTATTCCGTTAATTTAGGATTTTGGTAAGATTCCTTTCGTAATTTTCAAAGAATACACTACAATGTAAAATGTATATAGTAAATAATAAGTGCAGCAAGTTTTGAATCTAGAAATTTGACGATTTTCACGGAGAAACTAAAGAAAATGGATCTTTCGGGCTTCCTCCTGTTCCAGTAAAAGGTGCACCGTTCTTTTTAGACATTGTGCACCTGTTGCCCACTAACACTCTTTCTGCGCTGTTTATTTCACATTGTACTAACATGTTGTCTTGCTTGGGCGACAAAATAAATAAATGAAATAAATTGTCAGACCAGTTAATACACGTACAGTAGCTCGCTGTCCTTTAGAAATGTTTGCAGTTAATGCGTTGTTCAATTGAATCAAAATTTCCGATTTTTATGAACATCATTTTTAAATTGATAAACTCGTGAATGCGGTAAAAGTGAACAATCTAGGTCCCTCAGCGACCGGCCAAATCGATAAATGGTCTGGCCGGCGCAACAGTATAGGATGCGCAACAAGAGGGCCTGTTTTTCAAACATAAAAGTACCCCTAGAGACACGATTCATGTGCCTTACACCAACTCTATCGCTGCGGAGAGCTGCCACCAGAAGAGTAGGCGTAAGACACCTGGCCAGTCGGCGTAAAGCTCCTTCAGGTTGAGGCTCATAGGTCGATCGGCGTGTGGTACCAAGCCAGTCGTCGTAAGCATCACCCAGTCGGCGTAAGGCGTAAGAGCCGGTCTACGAAAAAATTGATTTGTACAGCTGAAATTTTAAAATGGGCTGAAATTTCTGGGGGATTGATCGGACCAGCGCTATGGTGGATTTTACAGAACGTTTGTAAGTATGGCAATCCAGCGGTGTTTTAACTTTCCACAAGCATCAGAATCGATGTCTTTTAGGTTTTTGAATCTCTCTTGTGAATTTCAGCAAAATCGGTTGGTCCCGACTTATTTCACTCTCCCCAGAAATGTGAAAATCGCCAAAATGGCCATTTTTTAACATTTTCGGTTTCAAAAAAAATTTATTTTCTCCAAAATGTCCTTGCCTGCTGCGTTTTTTCTTGGGTAGCTTAAATGGAATGGTTCACGGTTACTGTAGGTATTGAATAAAATCTCCCAAAATTGATAAGAAATCTGCTGTTCAGTCAACTTTAATGCATCAATGCTACCGTAAAGTCGGAACGCCAAAAACTTTACAGAACCTAAACCACAATCATTCGCCAAGTTTTTTGACGTACAGCTTTTGCCCAGGGGGCCATTATTCGGGAGGCGTTTATACGGAAAAACCCGGTACAATTGTAGGAGTAGCCAACTGCAATAGAGCATGTACCTTGGACTTCTAATCAACTGTTGATGCGGTAACAGCAACCGACTATGAGCGAACCAGTTAAGTTTTTATTTTAGGGAGTTAGAGAAAACAACAATGAGGAGACACGCACAATACAAACACCTAGGTAACCTAGGTACCGGCACCACCTCATATATGGTACCAGTACCGTAAACGGCGTTACGTTAAGCGCCTGACTACGTTACATTTACATGTACGTACGTACAGTACGTAACCTATTGATGGCTAAAAAATAAGTCATCTGCATGTACTGTAGATGTTTGTATTGTTGTATCATTAATTGTTGGTACTGGTGTTGTATCGTGTGCATGGCGAATTGTAACAGTGTTCATCGAGACAACGAAGTGTGTAGCAGTTGTGAGGCGAAGACTCCGGGTGGCTCCCGAGGGCATTTGTTTTGGGACGAGCTGGAACTGAAGAAACACCAGAAGGTCGACAGACACGGACAGCGCATTCTGCAACCGGTGGACAGCCTCGATCACGAAGTTCAGTTTAAACCGACCAACCACTCCGACACCAGTCTAGAATCGCCGGGACCCAGCGACGACGGCCTCGCTGTGTCTATGCGCGAGGCAAATCGACATGTGGAGATCGTGAGCGACCCGAGCATCGTTGAACTGGAAACCCAAAGCCGACCTCCGCTCAAAGCGAGCACGTCAGTAGAACTGGTGAACAATCCCGACAAAGAGATACAGCGACGAATCCGCAAGATGAATGCGCGCGCTGCGTGCGAAGACAGACAGAGCAACAGCAAGTGTGTGCGCAAGAGCGACGAGTACTGCAGCGAATGCGCCAGCGTGACGCCGGGCGGCTCGTTCGGCCATCTGTTTTGGGACGAGGTGGAAATGATGAAACACGGTTGGTGCGACGCGCATGGAATACACTGGACTCAGCCGCAGCCTGACGAGGTGCAGCTGCTGCACAGCGGTAAAGTGGACAAGCTGGGACATCACTTGGTCAATGGAGACACTGGAACCAACTACGCACTGCCCTCCAGCCCGGGCACTGTGCGCTTCAAACCGGCACCGGTCGTGTTTGAGTTTGCATCTGACGAAGATCGACACCAAACAGTCAGCGAATTGCCCAGCGAACTGGAAGTTTCTATGGACGACGCCAAACCTTCTACGCGACATTTTACAGTAGCTTTAGAGAATGGAGAGATTTCGGTTATGAAAACAAAGGACAACAGCATGCATCTACTGAGATCGGACGCGCAAGACAGAGTGATTTACCTAGAACGAGGCCCGGCAGGAGGACTGTTGATTAGCACCGCCAACCAACACAAGAACGGCACACCCAACTCTAACCGTCTCTCTGCTTCTACTGACTCATTGCTCGAACAATCCACTTGTTTCATTTGATTCAATAAACTCTAGGACAAAAAAGGTCTCATGCAGAGTAATCTTATAGCGACAGTACAATGGCAGCGACTTCTGGTAGCAGGCACGATAGTCTGAGATAATAGTGCCAGATCCAAGTAGTTACAGTAGTTTATGCGCCATCATCTACCAACAACGCTGGTCGGCCAGAGCCTACAGGAAAGCCGGCGTTACAACCAAGAATGCATAAAAGAGTAGCAAGAATATGCCACTCAGCGGCCGGTGTCACGAAATAAATCTTGCCCCAGTATGAATCTTCCCCCCGGAAAATCTATACCGGTATATTTCTTCCTCCCTCAGAATAGATCTTCCCCCTAGAAAAAAAATTTATTCCTTTAAATTTCTTCTGTCTAAGATGTGGCTGGCTATGAAGATTTGGCCGGATTCGTAAATAACAACAGCCCAGTGCAGCTGACCGTCGTGAAGCAATTGAATAGGAAATTATAGACTCGGAACGCAGAACTCGGTACCCTGATCGTGAATAAGATAATGGGCAGCACCATATCGCCAGGTCAGGTCTGGCAAAAACTGTGCGATTGTGGGAGCACTCTTGTTAGGAACTGCGAGCAACTCGGGGTTCTGGGTCAAATACTCGATTGCAACGATACAGTACTTGTTTCCTTGCTTGCTGAGCGTGTTTCTATACCTATTTTGTTACAGCCACAAAGAGCAGTGCCTGTGGCTTAATATGGTCACAAACAAATCCGTGCACCAGCAATTAATAGCCGGTGTTATCAGTACTGTTGCTAATTGCATGCCATTAAATTGTTAAACACCGTTTCTAAAGGGGAAATTCTATTTCGGAGGGGGAAGATCTATTTCGGTCCCTTTTCAGAACAAATCTTCCGGGGGGAAGAACCATATCGATATAAACTTTCCGGGGGGAAGAAAATCTGGGGGGAAGAAATATCACGCGACACCGGCCGAGTGTCGATGCGCTGCACCGTAATTACCGGAGGGGTCAAGAAATTCGCGACCCCTCTGCATGTGTCAAATTAAGTCAGCTAACAGGAAAAGCACAAAGTACTTGGCTCATTTTACCATCAACCAATGTAATTGCGCATGCGCTTTATTGCAGCGCAACCCGATATCTGAGCAAGCATGACGTCAACAGAATTTTAGTGATTTTCTACAACGGCAATTCTTTCCATAATTCGTCTGAGATCTGCAATCATCACATTAACTAAATGGAGTGTCCAATTGCAAGATATCTGTGAAATGCATAAGGCTTTTTGAATTTGTGAAACCTTCCATTTTGAACGCAGCACACGAGCTTGGCCATGTAATGTACACATGCCACATGCTTGCATATTCCAGCTTTTTATCTTTCTTTCGCTTTATCATGTTGCCGTAGACTTAAGGAATCAACGGGGGCATGCTAAAGAACGTAGCTCCTTTAACCCTAGCCCAGAAAAAGACATTCGAAAATGAAGAAGCCCCTGGGCCCATTTCTGTTTATGTTGTTTCTAGCGATGGCAGGCTCTTCAGATTAAACGCTCGATTTCCGCAAGTGCTAGTCACAGCAAACAACACGGCAACTACGCATGATTACATTACTTCATAAATGAAAGCCATTGGTGGCTCTTATCCGCATTGAATGATCAGCAAGCATCCACATACATAAAGCACTAGTTGCACATATATGTAATTAGCGAACAAAACAGAACAGAGCTAAAACACGGCAGTTCACCTAAAGACTGTATACAGGCTGCCCTTGCGGTAGAGTTACGAACAGACCAACTAGCATTCTTGGAGGAGGGCATCTGCGACAGCAACAATCACAGATCATTCGGAAATGCCGTGGCGTATAGCAAAATATACAAATCACTCTTGTTGCTGCTGCAATTCACTATCAGCAACTACTTGTCTCTGTGCCGTTTCAGCCGAGTCAGGCGCAGACACAGTCAGTACAGTAGGGGCAGAAGTAACAGCGATCACTTCTTGTCTCACAACCGGCATAATAACGTTGATCGAAGGGATTTTGCCAGTGTTCTGTTGCTGCCCGGTCAGGGTTCTGCCGAGCGGTCTCATTTGTTGACCTGAAGTAGTCATTCGCGTCACCGACTGACCCTGCACCATAATTGGAGATCGACCCTAAAATAATTGACCTTTTCTTTCCTTCGTACTTTACGCACTTCTACTGCACACCTGTTGCCCGAGTGTATGTATTCGTGGCAAAGCCACGCCTCCTCTTCGGTTGATCAGACCAGCAGCGCGAGTGGCCATTCTGGTCGGATTGGACGTTTGCGCCGGTACAAAGTAAGTGGTGGTACGTGACTGTTGACCTACATCGGCCGGAACCAGAATTCTACCGCCAAGCTGAAACCTCAGATTTGCAGCCAACACAGCAATTAATTAACAGTCTGTTACTTGACCGTTGCTGCGTATGTAAGAGTAAGGATACGCACAGTACCGGTACCTGGTACCCCTACGATAGTCCATCACAGAACCACTTTCTTCTATATTATAATGGTAGTCGTGTGTATGGTATATGGCACCGATGACCTTAGGTAAGCGGTACCATATGGCATCGCTAATCGAAGGTAAATGGTATGATATGAGACCGGTGGCCATACGGTAGGAGTAAGTAAGAGTTTAGTATAGTGCTATATAGTGCACTTAGAGCGATGATCACCTGTCCCATTGAGCTCTGCGGCATGGCCACTTTGGGTCGAATCTCTTGCATGTGCTGGATTCTACCGGAACGCGACACAGCAGCCTCACCGCCAGTTGTGATGGCCGTTTCGACGCCTCGCGCCGACCCGTAGATCGACTGGTGAGAATAGGACGGCATCTGAAACTAGTGTACAGGGTTTCCGAGCCACATCAAATGAAATGACTGGACGACCGGAGTTCCAGGAGGAGTTCGCTGCTTGACATTCTGATGAGGCGCTATTGAACGGTAATTCGATTGTCCCACCCTTGCAGTAGCATAGGCTGGTTGCCCGCGAACTGACTGAATAGTAGACTGTGGCTGGATAGTGATGGCTGGCGAAATGTTATCCTGAGAAATCACCACTGTGTAGGGAGCGTTGATGCCAGCCACAGCCGGTGAAGCCAAGTCCTGCAAAAATACGATACATTGGCACGCAGACACTGGATACTACTTGGTGATCCTTGGGCAGTTGGCACTGAGGTTCCAGGCGTCTCTGATGAGCGGTTGTGGGCGCATAGCGAGCCGTAGAACCGTAATCGGCCACGATTTGGTGTTGAGAACTGCCAACCGACAGACGCGCTTGAGACTGCTCCTAAACTCTCTGCTCTCATCTCAGTGCTAGTCTCTACGTTGCTGACCAGTTCCTGCTGACGCTGACGTTGTTGTTGCTCGGCCTGTTGCTGCTGCTGCTGTCGTATTTTCTCCTGCTTCTTGCGTTCGCGGGCTCGTTCTTCTCGCAGCTCCGCCAACTGACCGGGTGTAAACTGTGCCTCGTAGTTGACACCGTGACCGCTCAACACTCGTTCATGCACTTCGTTCAGCTTAGTGGGCACGTTCTCCGGAGACATAGCGCCTACACACACAAATGGTAGAGCAGCATACACTTCTCCACTCACTTCTCGGTTTGATAACCGTGGTACGACGGTTCAAACAGCCTCTGACCGCTTTGAAGCGATTCAATGTACGCCAGTTCATCAGTTGTTGGCCGTCGTGTTGGAATTGTTGGGCTGTCTTAACTCTGCCCTTCTTCATGTTAGCTAGAACAACACTCTTACGAGGTTAATCTTTGTCTATTTCGCAATGCACTAATATGCTTTGGCTTGGTCTGTTTCACACTGCCTCTCAAGAATTGATACCAGAATTTCAGTATTTTGCCAAACCTAATCACATACAGTACGTAGATTACAAGAAATATAATCGTTTCTTTGGACTTCATAAAATAAATTCTCTCTCTGAGCAATTTCTAACAAAAGTTGAGCTGACGACTATTGGCACACTGCAACTTCGAAAAATTTTCAGTGACTCATCAGCCGATTGTTTACTCAATCAAAGCCAACTTAGATAGAGAAATGAGGCTGTAATCATTCATTTTAAGGGCTATACGTATTGCTGAAAATATTATGCGGCTGTCTTTCCCCGGTTTTAAATAATCAAGATTGACCTTCGGTATTCAACCTACGTACTGTACATAGTAGATTCTTGGTAGGACAGGTAATCAAGGGCCAAACGTACCCAATTCCTGGTTGGAAAGAGGGCATTTCCGCGGCTTTTTAGTGATTGGGTCCATGGCCACCAAACGACCCTCTTCGCGCGGCAACACAACCAACTGATAGCGCAGTGAACACTGTCGCGGAGAACGATAGTGGTCCCACTTTTCGCTCACCACCTTAGATACCAAGTCCCAGTTTGGTGTATGGCCGAAATTGACAGACAATAAATTGTACGTCATCTGCTGACTTTTCGTTACAGTCTGCAATACAGTACGTACGAAGCAGAAGCAGTCTTTGGCCGGTATGCGCTTACCATCAACATGATTAAATCTTCGATGACACACCATTCAGGGCCTTCGTAGTTCTCATGTTCCAGCACCGCAATCGGTGGCGTCAATGCTCTCCGAACGTCAGGTCGGCTTTTACTAGACGGACCGCCGTCAAACAAGGACTTCGGCGTGTAACTGTGACCCAGCAGCGCCTCTGCAGAGCCGCTTGCAGTCGATCGCTTCTCTCTAGTGGCGCTTTTGGGCGGCCGTGTGGACGCACAAACGTTTATCGTTTCTGCAAAACAAAACCAACTGGCCAACAGAAAGGGCAAACTGCTAAGTTACCCGGGACGCACTGCGGCACCGGCGAGACCGCAACCACCGGTTCATTCTTAGGCGGAGAAGTGGCTGGCACAGGTTGGAAGACGGGCGGCAGTTGACTCTCGCTCATCTGCTCTACGTCGTACCAAAAGCCCAGCAACGGGTCCATGTACAGGTCGCATTCGCTGTCGCTGGGCGGCGGCGAGGGCGGCAGCCAGATCTTAACGTTCTCAAGTAGATTGGCAGTCAAACAATGAATCGGCAACTCACCGGCATGATTTCGGACAGATCACCGGGGCAAAACATCTAAACAGAGCAGAACTAGCTAGTACTATGGCAGCTGCTTCGTGAAAGTTCTATAAACCTTGCTCTTGCATTAGGACTTTTAATGAGGAAAACACAGGGCCCAGGAAAGGCCTAATCCAAGAGCAAGGCCCTTCATTAGAGTCCTCAAGCAAGGTTTATAGTTGCTTTTACTTGGCAGAACACTGGGTTCAAGTAAAAAATCACCGAATAATAATAATCTAGGCCCTCGCAGCAATTAATTCAACAACAACATAACAAACATTTCAACATGCTAAGCCACCGCAGCGTTCCTACACGTACAGATAAACGAACAGTCGATGTCTACAAAGAGATAGGAACAGAACAGAACCGAACGAATCAGTTGAAGAGAGTGCCAACTCAACTCTGACGAGCGAGCACATCGAATACGTTCCGATCGGACGGCCGCTTCGACTCTGCCTCCGAGTCAGAACTGCGGCCGCCGTACCGCCGTAGCATCGAAGGCAGCGTCGGTTTGGGCCGTTCGTAATCGCCGAGACCCGGTTTGGTGGTTTGGCTTTGCGCCCGCATAACTGCCAGCGCACGCTGTCGAGCCGCCAACCTCCGGCCGACCGCACCAGCACGCGGAGAAATGCGCACAACTTTCGGAGGTTTCACCCGTTTCACGGATTTCTTGTTGGGCTCAACCTCAACGCCACTCTCTACCGGCGGCGTCGGCGCCCTTTCTTTGCTGGCGCTGCGTTGCCGGCCGGCTTTGGAAGCGACCGACGCAGCACGTTTGGGACGAGCGACAGAGCTGCGTGAACGACGCTGCTGTACCTCAGAGCCGTTCTGGTCGGCCAAGTACGTCAGGTCAAATTCGTGTCGCTCCTCTTCTGCCAGCTTCTGCTCCTCCTGCTTCAGCGCCTCTTCGTGCGCCCGCGCCCACTCCTGCTTCTGTTGCTCTATCTCGTCCTCAAACACGCACTTCTAGTTAGCTGCTACGTCCCCGACACAGCGCTGCTACCTCCGTTTTCTTTAATTCCTCTTCGAAATAGGGCAACTGCTCCCGTTCCAGAAAGCGTAGAGCGTACCTTTCTACCGGCTTCAGCTGAAAAAATAGAGAGCAAGAGATGGACCGTTAACTATTGCGTATTAGAACACTGCCTCCTTAGTCCGGCTTCGTTCTCTGACTTACGTTTGTTTAAGCTAAGGCAGTCAGAGAGACTAAGCCATAGAGGGATCCGTTCCTTGTATAGCTTACCTCTCCGACTATGGCTATGATGTTCCATTGATGGCTATTGAACGCCTACTTAGTCTTAGCCATACATGGCTACTTAGCCGTCTATGGCTATGTAGCCATCTATGGCTAAACTGGAGGAGGCCCCGCCTTTTTAGCTATCTATGGCTACGTAGCCATAGTTGGCTATGCTGTTGAAGAGTAGTAGCCATAGAAGGCTAAGTAGCCATAGAGGGGCCAAGTAGCCATAGACGGCTAAGTAGCCATGTATGGCTAAGTAAGCGTTCAATAGCCATCAATGGAACATCATAGCCATAGTCGGAGAGGTAAGCTATACAAGGAACGGATCCCTGTATGGCTTAGTCTCTCTGACTGTAAGGCTTCATTTTAGCTCAAACAAATAGGTGCTCCTCGGGTAGTGTCTTACCTGTTCGATTAGAGTGGACAAGTCGGATTCCATTTTTGTTACTTCTGGGTCATCGCCATACGGGTCTGCCTTTGGATCTTTTTCGTCAAACTCTGCCAGTTCGACCTTTTCCTCCTGTCTGGCCTGGTGTGCGGCTTGAACGTCCTGATCATCTTCGAACTTCTCCATGGCCTACAATCAACGCCAATCAACTGACAGTCAATGAGACTGATGATCGCACCTGCTCCACCTCCGACACATTGTCCTCGGGGTCGGGGTCCGGATCGGACTTCTTAACTGCACTCTCCGACAGGTCAAACAGATCGCGAATGTTCCCCTGCAGTCGCAGACAGCTTCAATAACTTAATCGGCTGGGCACAAAGGCTTTACTAACCTGTTTAAAAAACTCAGAAGTGAAGCCTGCCTCCTCGATGGCAATTTCACCTAGCTTCCGCTTCTGGGTAGCCTTCTTAAGAATATTTTCTTCCACCGTCTGCTTACTGATCAATCTGCAGCCAAAAGAAACGTAGAACTGACAAATTGCAAGAGAGTAAGTTGCCTGTAAATGTGCACGTCGCGCGTCTGGCCAATTCTGTGGCAGCGGTCCTGGGCTTGAGCGTCCATGGTAGGGTTCCAGTCGGAATCGTAGAAGATAACCGTGTCCGCGCCTGTCAGGTTCACTCCGAGACCGCCAGAACGCGTCGACAGAATGAAGCACATAATTTTCGTGTCTGCATTGAATCGCTCCATCATAACCTAGCCGTGAACAACGACGTACGAACATTGACAGAACATGCGAAACAAATCGAATAACCTGTCGGTGCTCAATTTTAGTTGCACCATCGAGACGCAGGTATTTGTATCCGTGGTAAGAAAGGAACGCCTCGAGAACATCCAGCATGCGCGACATCTGCGTGAAAATCAGACACCGATGACTACCGGCTTTCAACTGACGCAATAAGCCGTCAAGCTCTTGAAGTTTCCCTACAACCTAATAGCGTTAGGCACGTACGCATGCACACCGTTAGACTATTCACATTGGAAAACTCTTCTGTTCCTACTTCACCCGAAAAACACCACGGGTGGGTGCATGCACGTACACTGCAAAGTCAGTACGAAGCAGGTTCCAGCTCAGACTTCGGCTGTTAGGTCCCAGGTTAGGCTTGCTCATGCTTTGACAAGAATGGAATCAGGCTCGGACTCAGACTTATGCTAGTAGGCTCCTTCCCGCTTAGGTTTAGGCTTATAATCAGAAATAGCAATAAACATAACAAAAGCATCACGTCAATTATGAGGGACTGTCAACCTTGCAGTCACTAGGTATTAGTTTTGTTTGCACCTGCCAGCACTGCTCTATGTACCGGACCGACAACATTTAGTTGCTAGAGACGCCATATGCCATATGACCATACATGTAACAGGCAGACATGGGCTAGCATTTCGGCTGAGGGGGGGGGGGGGGTAGAATTTTCAATTCCTGAGGGGGGCTGAAGGGGGGGGGGTAGGAGCGCCTGAGGGGGGCTTAGGGGGTGGTAAGCCAAAAAGTCCGATTTTTGGCTAAAATCAAGGTTTTTTGGCTTATTTTTCATTAAAATACGTTAAAATAAGCTATTCTGAGGTCATTTACACCTAATCCAGGCATATTTTTATCATAAATTTCTATACAAAATTCTTCCAAAAAATTCCTGAGGGGGGTAGCGGCCGGCTGACGGGGGGGGGGGGTAGGTCAGAGCCTGAGGGGGGCTAACCCCCCGCAGCCCCCCTTTGCCCATGTCTGGTAACAGGGGGTCTCCCCCAACCGACTCAGGCCAGCCCCCCCCCCGAGACGATTCTCCCCAACGATTTTTCCGGCAAGTAATTTTTTGAGCAAATTATAGCGATTTTTAGACACTAAAACCGCTAAAAAACGCCTGTAAAACAGCACTTTTTTAGCTGTAACTGAGTCCAAATTACATAGTTTTAGCCCAAAATTGCGATTTTTAGTACCCAACCCCCTCCCCTAGAATTTGGGCTCAGTCTCCCGGCCGGCGCCAAGCCCCCAACCCCTCTCCCCCTTCGGCGGATGACCTGTTACATGCATGCATTTGACCTAGAGTATCGGACACTCTTTCAATTTCCGCTTACCAACTTACCGCAATCGTATTCGATCAGCCGCAGTTCGGGAAACTGAAGCTGGTGCAAGATAGAAATCCTTTGTTCAACAGGAGAAGTCAACTGGCACAGTTTACGATGGAGACTTTCCATCAATTGCACATCTGCATCTGCCCAGGCAGCACAGCGACCGGCGCCAGTCTCGCATCTCGGCTGCGGCACTATCACCGGATGCACGGTCAACACTAGTCTAAAGTAGACCTCCTCTCAACAGAACATACACAGACAGACAGACAGACAGACAGACAGACAGACAGACAGACAGACAGACAGACAGACAGACAGTCGGCACCTGTCAATCATGGTCTTGAGCCAAAGAAAGGCCGACGTGGACGTGTCGAGAAGCTCCGGTTCATCCAAGCCGTCAGTGGCCGAGCGCAACATTTCTACCAGCGATTCCGGATAGACACTTTCCAGTTCGTGGCACCTGCGCGCATTCTGCTGTGCCATCCGTTGCAACGACGTGTTCCGTGCTACTTTAATTCGACTGCATACTTGCGGCTGAAGCAGTCTCCACTTAGAACTGACCGATTAGTACCTTTCCCGTCTCCAAACCAGGCGCACCAACTTGTGCACAAAGTATTTGAACATAATAAATTATAGTAGATAATAAATAAAGGGCTGTCATTTTCACTTCACGCTGTGCCTGCACCCATTGAAAGGCTCTAGAAAGTGCGTGGAGTGTCCTGACCTGTCCGAGAGGACAGTGGAACTTTAAACAGACAAACAAACAAACAAACAAACAAACAAACAAACCCACAAATCAAGATCAAGACGACATGGTCCTAGTTCCGTCTTTTCTCATTTACAGTCTTTATGTAATAGAATGAGGTTAGAATCAATACAGATGTAGGTTACAACAAACTTAAGCTTAGGCTCGCTCAGGCTATGTAGACTTAGGCTAGTCCATCCCAGCTTAGACTCAGGCTTAGCTTAGTGTAGTACATAGGTTCCAGCTTAAGCTCGGGCTTAGTGTTGTAATATGTAACATAGGTTCTAGCTTAGACTTGCTCATGATTAGGTCCATTCAGACTCTATGCAGATCTTGACTAGTAGGTTCTGGCTTAGGCGTAGGTTCAAGCTCAGACTTAGGTTCCAGCACAAAGTTTGGTTAGTACCTAGTTGCTCAAGCTTAGACTTAGAGAATCAGGCTCAGACTTAGGGTCTAGTGAGTTATAGCTTACTCTAAGATTAGGCGTAATATAAAAAAGTTCACGTGACGTTAGCTTAGGCTTAAGTTGTGATTATGTTGTTGGAAATATTTTGTGCGCAAGTTGGATAGTCCCTCCAAACACCTATTTGTACGTCCTAAGCCTAAGCAGAAGCCTGAGAACAAGTCTGAATAAAAGCCAGTAAGCAATGTAAGGTGAAAGACTAAACTTACCATGGACATTTCGTCCGGTTTATCGGGCTCGCTTGGTTTCTTGGACACAGACGGTTTAGAAGGAGCGGACAGACGCGGTGCAGAATCGGCTTTCTTAAAAGACATCGGAGAGGGTTTGGTCGTTTCCAGCCTCGGTTTCTTGGCAGGAGGCGAAGATTCGGTGTCGGCAGACACTGGCGCCACTGGCACCGACAGCACCGGTGGTTTTGGTCGAATCGGTTGTTGCCAACCGTAGATGGCTGGTCGAGCGGTTCGCACTGGTCCGGCTAAACCCGCCAATTCAAATTACGCAGAATTCTTAGTTAACATTACCTTTGGGATCGAGAGAGATGAAGGAGGCCGGTTTCGGCGACTCCTCTCTCACGGTGATCATTGTACCGCCGGGCATAGTGTGGAAGGCCTGTCTGGCAGGCCGCGTCGTCACCGGCACGCTGCTGATTGGTCGAAGGGTGCCGAAAATGGTTCGAGAACCGATCATCGCACTATCACTCGACTCTGTAGGCGTGGCTGCGGCCTGAGTGGTAGTGGACTGGTCGAGACTGTTGTTGACCAAGCTGGGCGGTCGACCGCGTCCGGCCGAAACAAGCGAGTAGGAGGAGAGGTAGGCG
The DNA here is from genome assembly GCA_030248155.1 of Sabatieria punctata. Classification (NCBI taxonomy): domain Eukaryota; kingdom Metazoa; phylum Nematoda; class Chromadorea; order Araeolaimida; family Comesomatidae; genus Sabatieria; species Sabatieria punctata. The sequence goes on along the minus strand of JASANB010000909.1, from coordinate 22,705 downwards.
GCAGACGCGGCCGGCTGTCCGTTGTGCAGGTCGAGTCCGATCGCTTCGAGAGAGCTGCGCGCTCGCTCGTTGTCGGCGAACACGAAACGCACCGGCACCGGCGGCACGGTGCTCGGCTTTCCGTTGATGCTGACCATGAACGGCTGCTTTAGATTCATCGTCTGCGCCACTGAAACATTCGTCTTGTTGGCAGCTAAGCCTTCAACCGGACCAAAACGTGCAACAGTTGAAATAGATGCCGCCTCAACCTGACTATTTCGGAGATTGTATTCAGAGATGTGCAATTAAGGACGCACGCTCCGTTAGAGTGGTCTCCAGTTAGGGAAGAAGAGGGAATAAAGAGAACTCAGAGGCGAAAACTTACCAGAGAGCGGCACGACGAACTCGGGACCCTTATCACCGGTTTGACTGCTGTTGGCTGATCCGGACGAAAACTGCAACAATAGTAGTACGCTTGACGAATCTATTCTCACTCTTGCTGTTTGCACGCCGAAAGAGCTAGCTAGTTTTTAGACTGTGCATCTAATAACGCTGTCTGTAATTACACCGTGTCTTGTCGGTTAAGTGTTTGCGAACCAAGCTGATCAGAGCGACAAGCACAAAATCAGTGACTGAGCACACCTGAGAAGAGAACCTAAACCGTCGGTCGACTGGCAAAGCAGGTGGCTCAACTCGATTAGTGTCGACGTCTTCAATTAGCTTCTTGTGCGCCAATTGCTGTCGACGGTCGGACGCAACTTTAGACTCCCCGAAAAGCAGCAATCGAGGCACCGCAACGTCCTAGAACGGGAGAACCGGTAGAAGTACGTAGTAGATAGAGATAACACTTATTACCTGTACGGGATCAGGTCTAGCCAGATCGCAGAGCATGGCCGGAACTCGGTGAGTGAGAGGCGGAAGAGAGAAGGGAGAGACAACCGGTCGCGGTTCGAACAAGTTTGGATGGTTGCAAACCTTGCGCAGCTGCATTAGAATGTTAAGCACGGACAGAACATTGCCAGACGCAAGCTCGTTTTTCGTTCTGAAATCAACGCAACCATTAAAATTAGTCGTTCTTGCAGAGCGCTCTTTTGGATGTTTTACTGTAGCCTTAGCCAAATCTGCGGTACTTGAATGGCCAAACCAGTATTGGAATGGAAGCAACTACAAAGTCAAAGATGCTATCGGCATGCTGGGGTCCCTATCCGTTTTTTTCGGCCCATATAGGGTCATACGAGCAAAACCGGATAGTCGTATCGAAAATAACAGTTCACTTACGTTCCGCGAGACATGAAGTCATCATAGAGGTATCTCTGTCGTTTCGACAGTGAACAAGTGATCACGTGCTCGTATTTCTTAGGCAACTGCTTCTCCACCTCAGACTTCAGTCTTCGCAGAATGAATGGTCGCAACACCTCAACCGAAAGATATTTACTTACGCTACAGAGAGATAAAGTGGATTCCAACCAGAAGAACACAGCAATCAAAAAATATCAGCAATTATAACAAGACTTCGAAATGGTTACAACAGCCGCGTCGGTGGCTCAGTGGGTAGCTCGCTGCCTCTGAGTCACGGCGGCCGCTGCATCCCTAGCGGTTGTAGTGGTTCATCCTCTCGGCGTGGCAAGTTTCTTGCTGCAAAGAGTTGGTCGTCGGCACAACGCTCCACCCAGGCCACCGAAAGCTGGTTACAGCGAGTAGGTAAAATGGGAACCAACTGGATCTGCCATTGCACCAAAGCCGCTCCTACAGCATGCCACATTGGAGAAAAGATCAATGACGTCAGGTGCCGTCTGAGAAACCAGCAATAAGGCCAATACCGGTTTGGCCTCACCGCCGGGCGGCCGTTGGGAGCTGTCGGCACCATGACGTCACCACGCCAGGCACTCTCTTAGTACCTGGCGCCCAACAGCATGGCTAGAGTGGCTTGGCAGTGAAAGGAGGGCAAACGTCCGAGATGACGAATACGGGGGTTGCGCAATGGACCGCAGAGGTCTGAGCGTAGGGCCGTAAGGCCCCCCCACACATCGGATCGGATCGGATCGGATGGTTACAACAAACTTGGCAAAGCCGTTTTGACAACTCACTAAAAAGTTTCCAGAGACTCTAAAAAACAGAACCTTACTATGGAAATACGTGGATAAGTAACTCTTTCTGTCATACATGTAACAGCTCCGGGCCGACCTGGGGGAGGGGGGTAGGGGGGGGGGGTTTCCTCAGGTGGGGGGTCGAGGGGGGTTTCGCCCAGGTGGGGGGTCCCAAATTTCAAAAAGCTCCAAAACGCCTAGAAATGCGTTTAAAGCACGTTTTTTTCAGTAAGGACGTTAAAAATCGCTATATTAAGCTGCCAAATAGCGTTTTAAAGCTAAAAACAAGCAAAAAATGACAAAAAGAGCTTCCAAAAACACCGATTTTTCTTAAATATCAGCAGTGGAAACGCCAAATTCGGTTTCCAAAGGCTTTTCAAGTGAATTTTAGGCTAAAAATTAGTGATTTCTGACCCAGTTTGTTAATACTGGAGCCACTACCACCACTTGTATTTTTTGGTCGGGGGGAGGGGTCCCTTAACCTGTCTCGGGGGGGGGGGGTGAGGGGGGTTTGGCCTTTCCAGCAGGGGGGTAACCCCCCAAACCCCCCTAGTACATGTATGCTTTCTGTTTACTTCGAAACAACATAGTTCTCTACTTTTTACTAACCAAACGCATCAGGAGGAGGTACCTTGTGCAGACGTTGAACTATCTGACTGTCGTACTGCTGAGATCCCTCAATCATCCCGGTCAACGGATTGTTAAACCAGTCTCGAAAGTCTTTATGCGACTGGAAAATGTTAGGCATGAGAAAATGCATCAGGGACCAGAGCTCCATAAGATTGTTCTGCAGCGGAGTGCCCGTCAACAGCAATCTCCGTCGTGCGTTCATGTTCATCATAAACTGCCACCGCTGCGATTTAAAGTTCTTTATGTTTTGCGCCTGAAACCACAAAACACACCTCCTTATATGGCAACGTGATCGGACAAATTCAGAACCTCATCTAAGATGAAATACTCCCATCTTTTCTGCTTGAACACACGAATGTCTTGCGTCACCAACTTGTACGAGGTTATGCAAATATGAAAGGCATTTGGCTTGGACCAACCCTAAACAACTGACTAACTACCATTCATATCCAGAAAAGGAGACGCAGCTACTTTTCGTTTTTCGTGTCGTTCCTTGCGCTGACCTAAGTAAGTGAGCACTTTGAAAGCGGGGCACCACTTTTTGCACTCCATCTCCCAGTTCAGTAAGACAGTAGTGGGCACGATGATCAGGTGCGGGCCCCAGTTTCCACGCTCGCAAGCCAGATAAGCCAACAAAGCTATGGTCTGAATGGTTTTGCCCAGACCCATCTCATCAGCCAAGATTCCATTCAGGCTCTTATCGTACAAAGTGACCAGCCAGTCCAGACCTACGTGCTGGTACTCCCTCAACTTGTGCTTCAGCAAAAAAGGAACCTTTGTCACCACCTAAAAACATCTACTTCCATGAAGCAGCAAACAAACAGGGATTTCGACTAATATAATACGGCACCGATACATGAGCTCAAAGTGACACCATGATCTGTTGATGTTTTTATGGTATCACATGAGGCGACATCATTCTGTACCGGTACCTAATCGAAAAATCCCTGACTAAACAAGAAGACTGAAATAACCTTGGCCGTTTCATACGTGTAGCCTTTCGGTTGAAACTTTTCGGCTTCCTCAGCTATGTGTGTTAGCTGTTCGCAGCGTTCTTCACTGTTCTCAGACTGAAAAGCTTATTCTTACTCTCATTCACCCACGCAATCAGCTAAGCACCTGCAACTTGTCAAAGTCGACATTCTGCAGCGCGGAGCCCAGCTGTGAGGACGGTCGAGACGAGTCCACTTCCGACTGCTTCTCAATCACATTCTCTTCCCTCCTCTCCTCCGACGAACCCGGCCGCTTCAGCTGTTCTTTCTCACAATCACTCTCACTCTCAGAAGCCGACTCCTCGTCATCGCTGTCATCCGAACTGCTGCAGCCACCATCACTACTGCTGCTACTACTACTGGCTCCAGAATCGTTCTAGAAACAGAACACTTGGAGTCAGAGTCTAGAACCTTCTGGCCCGGACCTGCTACATGAATGAGATGTATGAGTCGCCAAGAGGTTAAGCCAATTTCCCAAAAAAAGTAAAAACCCACTATCGGTAAGCCTCGAGGCCACCCGTCCCGGACCATGTACAATGTATGTAGTGGCACCGTTTGGTCGGGCATTGTGGTGGTAAAATGGCATCGATCAGACATGGGCCAGCATTTCGGCCGAGGGAAAGTAGAATATTGATCAGATCAGATATAGGGGTGGCAGTGAGTCATACATGTAACGGCCCCGCGAGACGACTTTTTCCGACCTCCTCCGATTTTTCTGGCAAGTAATTACAGTTGGCAAATTGTTGGGATTTTTTACAATTTCAAACACTAAAATTTCTAAGCACTTTTTAGCTGTATTTGAGCCCAAATTAGCGATTTTTGAGCGTTTTTAGTGCCCAACCAACCTCCCTAGAATTTTTGCTCATATCCCCAACCCCTTGGACCACCTGGTACATGTGTAGGTAGTCAGTCGATTGGCCGCCCTGGTCGTTCTATAAACTTTGATTAAAATCTTGAGGCTAGGTCCGATTTTTATGTAAAGTCGATACTTTTTACTTATGCTATTTTGAGCTCGTTTGCATCTAATGTAAGGTTAATTTTATCATTATATACATACAAAATTCTTCCAAAAATTACAGTCCGTCAGTGGGGGAGGCAGGTTAGAACTTGAGGAGGCAACCACTTTCGCCCATGTCTACCATTACCATACAACAGTTAAGTGTCTGAGTGTAGAAGTAAACCTGAGAGAGAGGCATCTGACGTGCTTGCAGGTAGCCATCGGGCAGAGTGCCGAGCCAGTCGTCCAAGTCGAGTTGCGACTCTTTCTGCAGCTCGGCCACCTCGTCACGAACTGCCGATCTGTCCAGTCGTCGCTCGGCTTTGGCGATCGTCCGCTCGTCATCGTCCGAGCTCAACTCTCCTTCGAACTCTTCTTCGTCTACAAACAGCATCCGCTTTAGTAGTTCGTAATTCTCGTTAGACATTTCTCGTCCACACTGGTATCGCCTATCACATTTAGGGCTGCCCAAAAAACAGGGTAACTATTCGAAAATGGGTGTAGCGCTATGATTTTGCATCCAGAATTTTCTTAGGGCAAGCCGCATGGAACAGAAGCAGCTCACTCAAATAATTTCGGAGTTATAGCAAAAACAAAATTGAAAAAAATAAAGTGCTAAATTACCCCTGGTATTCTATTTTTGATTGGAATTTTTGCCGAAAGCATGAAAACCACAGTTGTTAAAAAGATTTTTGAAGGCCAAAAATTTTTGCTCTTTTTAAAAAATAATTTTTTTAAATCGTCTTAAAGAGGTCCAGCTTGATAGTACAGGTGGTACTTACAACAAATTACCCACTTTTATAGAATTTGGTACACGACAAAATTAGGAGTAAATAAACTCAAAATCGTCTATTTTAACCTGTTTTAACGAAATATTATGCAAATAACTACTTTTTTCTCTTACCATCCGTCGCCTCAACCCCTCATCAGAAATACGCGCACGTGGTTGACTGGCACCACAAATGGACAAATTGCTTACTGTCTCAAGGAAAACCCGCAATACCTCCGGCAATTCTTGAAACCGAATCAAGAGAGGCTGAAGGGGACTTTGTGCCGCTTGTGGAGGGCGTTTCGGAACGGTTCAGACCCTGCTGAACCATCGAACTGAATCGTTCGGTCTGACCGACGATGTAATCCAAGTGCTGGTCTAATGCTTTTCGTTTTTTAGTTTCAATCACACACTGCGTCTTGTACTCAACTACCTAAGACACACACAATTTATAGTTACCTGCCTGCATACATGTAACAGGTCATCCGCCGATGGGGGAGGGGGGTTTGGGGGGGTCTGGCGCCGGCCGGGGGGGTCTGAGCCAAAATTTTGGGAGGGGGTAGGTCACTAAAAAACGCTCAAAATCGAAAAAATCGCTAATTTGGGCTGAAATACAGCTAAAAAGTGCTGTTTCGCAGGCGATTTTGGCAATTTTTGTGTCTGAAATTGTAAAAAAAATTGCAAAAATTTGCTCAAAAATTTACTTGCCAGAAAAATCGGAGGGGGGGGGTCGGCGAAATCGTCTCGGGGGGGGGGGGGGGGGCCGACCCCCCAGTTACATGTATGTCTGCCTGGCTGCACGGTAGACTGTGGCCCAATCTCACCTTATCCAGCTGATCCCAGAAATCCCTAATCTGTTTTGCAATAACAGAGCCAATTCTCTTCAGCTCTTTTTCAGCCTCCAACTGCTTTCTGATCTCGTTCTGTTCGTCTTCCTTTACGCGACGAGCACACAAGCTCGACAGCTAAAGACACAAGTTGGCTCAAATCTAAGCACTCTCACACACTGTACCAAAGCCTAGACTTGCCAACGTATAAAACCAACTATAATAGAACAGACTTTTCTGGCAGCGGCCCGCTTGAATCGGCGCTCCTGCACAAAATCTATCTGCATCCAGCGCATTTCTTCCAATACGTAATCCCAATGCGTTTTCATTCGGGGAACATCGGCACATCGCGGAAGCCGGCGCTGTGACCACATGCCGTTACGACGCAACTCGGCAATACGGTTCAGGACGGTCGCCTCCTATAACAGTTTGACATTTCTCGAGAGACACGGCACCGGTACCATTCACTTCAAGTTGAGCCGTATGAAGTTGAAATACAGTGCTAAAAAGAAACAAAGAAAGATGGAAACAAAGCCTACATGTAACAGGGAGGTCTCCCCCCACCCGACTTGGGCCAGACCCCCCAGAGACGATCTATTCCGACACTCCCTCCGATTTTACTAGCAAGTAATTTTTGAGCAAATTTTTGCAAATTTTAGAATTTCAGACACTAAAATTACAAAAATCACTAGTAAAAGAGCACTTTTTTAGCTGTATATGAGCCCAATTTAGCGATTTTTGAGCGTTTTTGACTGTCCAATCCCTCCCTAGAATTTGGGCTCAGACCCCAACCACCGCCCCCTTCGGCAGATGACCTGTTACATGCATGAAACAAAGTCACCTGTTTTGCGGCCAATTCGATACTTCCTGCCGGTGGACCGGGGCTGGGTCTTGGTCTCTTAGCAGGAGGGCCTTTTAAAGGTGATTTCCGAACACTGCCCACAGATTCGCCAGGTTCTTGCTTGGGCTTAAGCCAAGAAGTTTAAGCTATTACATACTACGCATAATATAAAATCCAGCCTTACTGTTCGCTGCAAGGCAGGCTTTGTGGATGACTTGGACAAATTGCTTGAATCAACAGGCTTGGCAATCTTGGCGGCTGAGGGTTTCAAAGACGGTGCCGGTACCCGTTTAGCAAGAGTTTCTGAAGCTGCGGGGGCAGCAGTGACTGAAGACGTCGAAGGAATTTGGTCGGCTCCAGTCTGTGGTTCAGTTTTAACCGCTCGAGCGGCAGCCGAATCCAGAAACGCATCCAGCAGTGCATTCAGGTCAACCAGCTCAGAATCTTTGGCCAGATGAGCCTGTGCCGGAGCCAGACGACCAATGTCCATCTGCCAACTTTCAAAATCATGGATCACACCACCACTCTACAAGCACTTTAATTAATCCATCTGATCTGATATGCTCTGTTACTAAATGAAGAGGGTTTATTTACTAAGACTACACACAGAAAACAATGAACAAACAGATAGAAAGCCGAGTATTTATATGAGTCTTTCACCAACTAGAACTACAAGGCCTCCTTTACGTTTAGTAAAGCCTTAGTAGGGTGGGTGGTACTATAGATTGAATGGACAAGAGAGGTTTTAGGGTGCGGATTCGCTGCTTAGTTCTTTGCTTCGCTGCCACTTGGGATATCTACCGCCATTTATTATTTTGTTGTTGTCATTGGTTTACTGAGTGAAAAATTTTAAATGGGGGGGGGGAAAAAAAAGGCCCCCCCCAACCCGCGGGGGAAGAGTTTAAAAACACACCCCCCTCCTTTTTTCGTTCCGGGGGGGGGGCTGGCGGGGGGTGTTTTTTTGGTGTACCACCCCCGGGCGCGCCGGTTTTTTCCCGACCCCCCCCCCGGGAGGAAGGGGATTTTTTTTTCAGCCGGGGCGCCCCCCAAAACCCCCACCCCAAATAATAGGCCCCCCCCCAAAATTTCCGGTTTTGGCCCGCCCATGTTCCGGGGGGTTGGGTGGTTCATTCACCCCAAACCTGAGCTCGGTACAAGCACCTAAAGCAACCAATCAAATTACCGGATTTTCAGCTACGAACACATTTTTAGGCCCGCCCATGTAAAATTTTCCCCGAACCGGACCCATTTTTTCAATTAACGTACTATGCACAGAGATAAACAAATCCAAATCTAAAAAGCGGGCTCTGCACTCATTGAGGCTCCGCAACGCCCCGACCTAGGGGAAAGCGAATTAAGTCAAGTAAGTAAGTCAAATCTAAAACACGCATTTTTGCTCAAGTAGGTGGGACTATCTACATCTGTAAAAAAATATCGAAGACAAGAACTTAATCACACGAGTGATATATGGTCTGTTGTGGTGCTATCTGAAACGAAACCAAAATGATCTGGTTACTTTGAGATAATAGAGCAGCAGTTGCCATTGTGTCCGTTGCGCCTTCGCTTCCTCTAACTTCCTCAGCCGCCGACACACAAACTCGTACGACGTTGACTGAGCAGTTGCATTCAGATCAAGTTCGTCTCCTGAGCTGACAGACAGTGCGCTTGTACCCTCTTCCTGTCGACTGAGACTGTCAGACTGAGATCGAGTTTCGTCAGTCAGTAATGCCATAGTGACGAGTTGATCAAGCTCAATCAACTCTGTTCTATTCTTATTTGTCGCTTGCTCTTTGTCTTCTTTGTTCAACAAACAAGTGATTTACCCAGCTGCTATTCCATTCCACACTACCATCCTTCAATACCTTTCTTTCTTTCTCAGTTACAGTCTCTTCTAGAAATGAAACACGTCAAAATTAGAAATAGGTAAGAAAGAGCAGCTCAAGAAGCTGCCCTGGTCCGCAATTAACACAACCAGGCGAGACAGGAAGAGAAGAACCGAACTCCTAAAAACATCATCTTATCTCTACACCGGTAGATATGTACGTGGGGTACGTAGTAGTAGCTGGAGGGAACAGTATATAGCGTTAGATAAAGCTTGAATTTAAGATAATTTTCTGACGACTAGCTTTTACTCCCTTACGCAATATAACTGTTCCATTCACATCACAACCTACTCTATTTGGTCTTGCGTAGCTTGATGGATTGGAATCCTCAATCCCTAGCATTCCTAGGTATCTTTCTTTACAGTAATTATTCGTGAGGGTCTGAGCAGAAGGCTTTTCAGACAGCTGTCGCTTAATTATTTTATTAACTTTTTATGGAGTTATCGGAGCAACTGGGCCTCATTCTCATAACCAAAGTTGTAGCTGAGCTAGAGCTCTTGCTCGAACATTCCAATACCATTCTAAGCATCTGCAATCAATTTTAGTGCACCAGAACGTCCGCAAATACAGAACTCCTACTCCTGACACAAAAAAATGGAAAATTTGTATTTTGAGTTTGAACCCGTTTTTCCTGGAGCTGCACCGCGCCTTATTGGAAACAAATTATGGTATCAGAGTCAAGTTTTCAGGTTCGGAGAGTGAAGGATCAGATTTGCGGCGGTCTTGAATACCCTATTCAGGAAGTTTCAGCCAAATCCACCGGTCCGACCATCTATCTTTCCCCCTTCGATGCAAGCCGGTTTTGCGGGCTTATATAATACACATTATTGCTTCCAAGCAATATTACGCAAAATTTTGCCCTTTTTGGCAATTTTTCAGCTGAAATTGAACAAAATTATGCCAGCTATATAAACAGTTCTAATCCATTTTGTTACTGTTTTAAGTGCGAAAATAAAGAGGAAAATGAGCTCAAATGCTTTAAAACATACCTACCACGATCGCAAAATAATCTGAATTACTAACTAGCTGAAGAAAGTCAAGTAATTCTGTTATTTAAACTATTTGGTATTACCCGGTATTATTTTACAAAAATACCCTTTCTCAAAAAATACCAAATAATACCGGATACCATTTGCATCCCTACACTTGAAACACTAATCGACCGAGCTTAAGTAGTGACGTCTGATGAGCAGGTATAGCTATAGACGGACAACTAAAAAGCATAACGGTCAACCTAAGCCTAATGCCAAGCCTAAAACTAAGCTTTTAAGCTTACAAGCTTGAAACCAAAGCGTAAGCTAAGGCTAATACTTAGGAAAAATAAATGATGATATATAAAAATTAATAAAAATTTTTACTATAACCGCGCGCGCGTACGCAAACAACATTGGTAATATGGATTCGGATCCCCGGACCCCCACCGAATTCGGACCCCCAGCATGGTACGGAAAAATGGTTCTTAAGATTCGGAACCCCACCTAGGCCGTAGTTTAAATTTCACGAAATTTTATTTGGAAAATTATGGGGCACATTTGGACACCTCGGTACGCGGACCATTCCCCCCATCCACCGAGCACCCTAACTTTAGGCCTCAGTTTCAAGCTGCAATTCAAGTTTCTTCCGGTACCAATTTTCACTTTATTTCTTCTATTTTAGTGCATGATCTCTGCTGTTCTTCCGGTACCAATTTTCACTTTATTTCTCCTATTTTAATGTATGATCTCTGCTGTTCTTCTGGTACCAATTTTCACTTTATTTCTCCTATTTTAGTGTATGATCTCTGCTGTTCTTCCGGTACCAATTTTCACTTCATTTCTCCTATTTTAGTGTGAACGAACGAACTTTTATCGCCCAACACAACACAAATAAAATAAGAGTTAGCAATGACATAAAACGCGGTTACAGTGTAAAACGACGGCATATGGAGGCGAAAGGCCAGTGGACAGCCACAAGGGCTTTACACCGCCTTAAACAGACATTAGTAAAACGTTAGAAACTATTTTCATCTCTTCTGTGTGATCTCTTCTGATCTTCCGGTACCGATTTTCACTTTACTTCTTCTATTTTAGTGTATGATCTGTGCTAGTGCGTCTGGTCGCAAATTCTCTCTGGTAGTTTGGAGTACTGGCGCAACTCTGTTCGGGCACTTTATACTTGATTCGATATTGCCGTATGGTGTGATTACATATTTCCTTGTGTAGCGTAAGTACGATAAATCTTTTTAAATACTTCGTTATTATTGGTCTACCTACATGCGCGCGTACTACTGTTTCTAAGTAAATTAATTTGAAATATAAATAAATTATAATTTACTTGTATTAGTAAATTTCTAAAAAATTAATTGAAATTATACTTATAATTTACTTAAGGCAAAAATTCACTTTTAATATAATTCAAACTATAATTTACTTATATTAGTAAATTTCTAAAAAGTATAATTAAAATTATAATTATAATTTACTTAGCAACAGTAGCGCGTACGAATATACTACTGTACTGTGGAACCAATGTGATGCTCCTTTCGAGCGAAAGAGATACAATGTAGTCTCGGTTACTGTGTTCAACAACGGCATTTCAATTCCCCCAATACTATCAGCAGGGTTCGGATTCGGTCAGGGATTTAAAATTTGTCATGGGATTTTGGGACTTATCAGCGGAAATTGCGGTGCGTCACTACATAAAAACATGCATTCAGTAGGTTGTAGAAGCAGCAATGAAAGCGCATGTAATTCAGACCATATCAGTGCGTTTTAGAAGGGTAATTTTTCAAAAATTTTCTCGCCCTGGTTGGACGGCCCAACCAACCTCTTCAAACTACTAAACCTGTTAGTTCTGTGGTCAGAATGCCTTTCTTACGCGTTTTTGAAGGTTGATTTTTTTAGAAAATTTTAGCCCTGGTTGGGCGGCCGAACCAAACCTCTTCAAACTACTAAAACTGTTAGTTGTATGCTCAGACTGCCTTTCAAACGCAATTTTCAAAATTTCCTCGCATCTGGTTGGGCAGGCAAAATCGGGGGCATGTCAGGGGATTTTGGATCAACAGATTGCCACGACCCTGACTATGATGAGTTTTAGATTCATATATACAGTAGTAGCTCCTTCGCTAGTAAAGATTTCTAGCACAATTTTTATTCAGATTTGATGTACTTTCAGTGGAGCTCAGCGACAGTGTGAAGAAGTCAGTTTTTTGCTCTCCTACCTGCCGTATGGCATTTTTCATTATATTTAAATTATTTTTATCTGAGAAATACTTTGTTGGACTCAATTTTTTGTGCAAGTTTATTTGTTCACTGTAATGCTCAATGTTGACCTTCCGCTTTAACTGTTACGCAGCTTTTTTTACTCACCACCAAGTCAAGCATTTTTGACAATCGTTTAGCCGATGCTTAATTTATTTCTATGACGTGCAGTTTGCTGGGAAATACGTTACGCAAAGTCATTACATAATGATTATATGAACGAATTTACGCATTACAGTAATTTATAAAATCAGAGCTTAAAGAAACCGATTGCCGGCTCAATCCCACCTGGCAAGGCAAACTGCCATATTAAATTTTACCCTAAAGGATGATCCTAACTCTGAACCTGCACCCAGCTAAGCCTGAACCTAAGCATCAGCTTGAAACGGAGCCCTAAAGTTAGGGTGGTCGGCGGATGGGGGGAATGGTCCGCGTACCGACGTGTCCAAATGTTCCCCGAAATTTGCAAACAAAATTTCGGGAAATTTAAACTACGGTCCCGGGGTGGGGTTCCGAATCCACAAACCGTTGTTTCCGTACCAGGCTGAGGGTCCGAATTCGGTGGGGGTCCGGGGCTCCGAATCCATATTACCACAACATTTTCTAAGTTGGCTTTCTCTGATGGGGGGAATGGACGATAATCAAAATAATCAGTTTACACTCATCGTTCCGGTTTTTCAGTAGTCTGCTGCTGCCAAAGGAAACCTACCGCGATCAACGAGAAAAAAGTGCCGAAAAATGACCACCACTCCACTCAGGTACGTGCAGAATAAATTTTGATAGCAGTGTAGGTATATGAATATACTTGTTATCTTTCCTAGCCATGCTGATCATAAAGAAACGAAAGCATACTTGTAACAGATCATCCGGGGCAAGAAAGCTCAAAAGTCGCAATTTTTCACTTAAAATCGTCAAAAATCGCTAATTTGGGCTCAAGTACAGTTAAAAAGTACTGTTTTACAGGTGATTTTAGCATTTTAGTGTCTGAAATTCTAAAAAATCACAAAAATTTGCTGAAAAAATTACTTGCCAGAGAATCCGAGGTGGTCGGAAAAATCGTCTCTGGGAGGATCCCCGATTAGGGGGTCTGGCCTATGTCAGGTGGGAACAGACCCCCGGACCGCCGCTACATGTACGAACGAAACTTTACGCTTTCTTTCGGTCAGTTCTCAAACACAATTATGTACGTAGGCGTAGGGGCGCCTTCCATTCCAGTTTTACGGGTATTCAGATGTGCTTAGGTAGGAAGGTAGTATTATACCATAAAGCCTGGAATTACACTGATTTCTTTAAACTCTCAGGGATTCACTTAGCATCTACATGAGCGAGTAGGTGGTACTTTTGCAGTTACACAGATTGTTTTTCTAGTTAGTATGTTTAAAATGTACACTCTGTCCGTTCGTTATGATAGTCCGCGCAAAAATGTGACAGCAGAATGTCTTTTATTTCTGCCACTCATGATACATGGATCTCAAAACCTGTCTTTTCTTACGCTCTTTTCTTGTCTTGCAATTTAAAGGTGCATTCGTATTTTTGTAGAAAAAGATCGCCTGCTGACTTTCCTGCAGAAGAACTAAGGCACAAAGTATGAAACGCGCCCAATCGCCGCTCGAGTTCTTTCCGCCGGCGACAAAAATCTACAAAAAAATGTAGTAAAGCGCATTCATACTTTTGTAGAAGATCGCCTTGCGGTTTTTCTGTAGAAAAACTCGCTTAAAGTATGAAACGCGCCAAACGCCGCACGAGATCTTTTCGCTGGCGACAAAAATTGAACTATTTTTTGTCGCGCACAAAACCATGCAGAGTCCATAGTTGCGCAAAACCTTTCGGGCAGTAGCTAAAACATAATAATGAATTTTTTGACAACTGTAGCTACCGCTTACTTGAATGTGCCGTCTCCAACCAAATGTTGACTGGCGTTCAATTGCGCGATGTCGTTGTTACAGGCAAAAGCCACCATTTGGCCATCGTCTGAAAGATGTGGTGGGTCAGGTCTGTTGGGATCTGGTCGTCTGTAGAGAATGTAGTTGACAGCCTCTTCTGGTGGCGCATGCTCGATCTGCTTTGTTCGCATCAGTCGTTCAGGAATTTGGCTGACTCCTTCGAACCTGGGGTACTTTGAAAGCCGCGCACTGTACAACGTCTGCTTAATATCCAGATAAGGCTTCATGGCTCCTCGTACAGCAGTATGGAACTACAAGACCAAGTCTGGTGCAAACCTCAACACACAAAGTGAAAATGTTGCTTACCTCAGCAGTTTCATCTGAATATCGCTCGGGAATATTCGTACATGCATCTTGATAGGCGCGTAGTGGGTTCTTGGAGGTTCCTTGCTTCAACTCTGTACGAATTTTTCTTCTGACTTCAGTTGCTTCGAAGTTTTCTGCTGACTCCCCCTCACAGAAATGTGGATTGCCTGGACGATCAGGATCAGTCATTACGAACCTATCTGCGACCGTCATGGTAGGTAGCTAAATTCCATACAAATTCTCATAAGAATGTACAGGTACATATTTTCTCATAAGAATGTACAGGCCATTTTGAGAGGCGTCGGCCATCTTGTCTTCTTTTTACGTCATTCTGTGCATTGTTGGTGTCTTGTGCGGTCGCTGTATACTGATCCTCTTAAATAAATGCTTCTCGTGCTACTGCTATTGGACGTCGTGCGTTAGTCTGAGCGCAGCCAACCTAGACACTGCCGCTCTAAACGTCATTCGGCCTTCCATCGCTCAGTGCAGACCTGAACATTATTATTGAGAGTTATTCAGTACTGTTCGCCGCCGACCCAATGCCAGTTTCACTTTCTCGCCTTGCATCATTGCTGGCAGCACCGTGCTGATTGCCCGGTGCCTTCTACGACCTCTCGCCGTGCGTCATCGCCCGGTCGGTCTACAATCAAACTACATACCTCTTCGCCCGGCTAGTCAACTAGCCGGCACCCCAACTTTATCATCTCTTCTGCCGTACAATTGTAGTTAACCTACAATTGTCCGGCCTATCTACTTGCCTCTGCCGCTATCTCTCCGACGGTGATCGTGCCATCTACACGGCTATTCATCATTACCAAGAAGGGCGTAGTGCAATTGGAGGTTCCGAACCGAGATGACGAAGAATCGCAACAGGAAAAGCAGAAGTGGCCAGCATCAACCAAAAAGCAGTTTGTCCTCTCAACAGACTACCGAACAAGCGCCAGAAAACGAAGACTCTCTGCTCTCTAAAGAAAATGCCGTTGATGAAGGAAAAAGAGGTGACCAGAAAATACCCTCGCATCCTCTCAGCCGCAAAGAAAAGAGACGACAGATGCAGTCTCAAAATCGGCCTTCTTCCGTGTCTAAAGAGCAGCTCGCCATCGGTGATGACTCAACCCACAATTGCTTTCCTAACGATGACGCCATCACAGTTGAGGAAACGTCAGAGGCGCAACTAAAAATTGTGAAAAGTAAAGAGTTGGCCGATGCGTTCGGCCCATCTACGCGTGCGCAGCAGCGCCAATCGACTACTGCCGATAGTCTGTCGGCAGCCCAGCGACAGGCCGTTTTGACTGCCAATCAAGAAACTACCTTAGTGCACAGAGTGGCCGCTCATGTTAATAAAAATCTGGGCGCGGCTATTCAACAACAAGTGCGATCGCAAGTGCACGAAGAATCTGACATGCTCAGAGAAGAAATCGGCAGACACGAATTTGACAACAAAATGGACCAAGTGGAACAGAGACTCGGTCAGATATCCAGCCAAATTTCGCAAGTTGCCGTCGGACAGCAACAACTGAAAGAGGAAATGTTGGCCGGACAGCAACAAATTCTGGCTGCTTTGTCGGCACAGAAACCGGCCATTTCGACTCAGCCGGAAATCGCTGTCTCTCCACAAAACGAAGCATCAGATGAGGAAGACGAATTTGAGACGGTGTCTAAACAACACCGCCAGGTCTACAGCAGAACAGTTCCAAAACAGACGGAGAAATTGGCCATGCCGGTTGGTCAACAAACTTTCGTAATGGAATAGTGTAAAACGCCTGTCATGACCCAAGAAGTTGGAGTACCACCTGGCAGTCTGACGATTTTGCAGCGTTTGGACACTGCCGAGACAGTGATCAAACAGACTGCCAATCCTACAGAGGACATAACAGTGGTGTATACAGATGCTCAGATTGCCTCCGATCAAACGCCGAGGCTGTCGATGCATTTGTTTGACCCGGTGCAGCGCAGTAGCCAGCAAAATGTGCCGCCTGATAATCCGTTTTCGCCGTTGGTTCAACCCACGGTCGAACCGGTAATCAACATACCTCAAACAACCAGTTTTCTTACGGCAACTCGGAATAATCTGCTCACTCCTGAGGCAGACTATTGCCGTGTCGTTAACGACCCGGTTGACCAACAAATGAAACAGAAGGACCAACCAGCTAAGAAGGGGGCCTGGGCCCACAATTCTCTGCTCCCATCGTTGAAGGAAGACCAATGTCAGTGGCCGAGTAAACAAAAGTACAAGGAAATGCCTGCCAAGGAAGAGTCAGCTCACTGGGTGCAGGCCAACAATCATAAGTTGGTGGTCATCGGAGATTTGTTGTGGGGCATACCCACCGCACTGCGCCGCCGACTACTGAATGACCACTATGGCTCCACAAAATCGGGTTACTTCGGCTACAAGGGAACGTACAAAAAGATGAGCCGGTTTTATTACTGGCCAGACATGTCTCAGGAGGTGATGGCGGGCCAAGTCAATGTGTGCCGTCAATGCGCCGCTCGCAGCGGCCAAGGATGACTCTAAATTGCCGCCAATTGTTGCCTTGTACAGTACTATGGAGAGTTTCTTTTCTTTCTTCTATTGTATCAGTTATGTTTAGTAATGCCCTATGCACTGAATTACTGCTCTTGTGTAATGCACCCTTGGTTCTACTATCATGCTAATATATATCAATCTGGTGTTTTCCTATTTTCTGTGGTATTATGGTGCAGTACTGTACATAATCCATTCTATTTCGTTTATGGCCATGTTTTGTTTGTTTCTAATTGTTGTTGTAACGCAATGCATTCCATATTGTATTTGTTGTTTCTGTTTAGCATACTGCTATTCTTTTGTTGCTTTGTTAGTTTACTGCCGCACAACACTCCGGATTGCAAGATGCCTCCCAACTTCTGGCCCAACGTGTACCGTGCACTGAAGGCTGGACTGTCAACTTACTGATGCTCAATACCTAAAACGATGCTCGCGGGAGCTCGCAGCCCAGAAGGGGGCGCTGCACAGTTACTGTTTCTATCACCGTCGGCCACTACAATTTGGCGTTGTCGTGCGTATTGGGAGACAAGCCATTCCAAGCAAGCCACCAGCGTGTCCGCCGCCATTTTGAGAGGCGTCGGCCATCTTGTCTTCTTTTTACGTCATTCTGTGCATTGTTGGTGTCTTGTGCGGTCGCTGTATACTGATCCTCTTAAATAAATGCTTCTCGTGCTACTGCTATTGGACGTCGTGCGTTAGTCTGAGCGCAGCCAACCTAGACACTGCCGCTCTAAACGTCATTCGGCCTTCCATCGCTCAGTGCAGACCTGAACATTATTATTGAGAGTTATTCAGTACTGTTCGCCGCCGACCCAATGCCAGTTTCACTTTCTCGCCTTGCATCATTGCTGGCAGCACCGTGCTGATTGCCCGGTGCCTTCTACGACCTCTCGCCGTGCGTCATCGCCCGGTCGGTCTACAATCAAACTACATACCTCTTCGCCCGGCTAGTCAACTAGCCGGCACCCCAACTTTATCATCTCTTCTGCCGTACAATTGTAGTTAACCTACAATTGTCCGGCCTATCTACTTGCCTCTGCCGCTATCTCTCCGACGGTGATCGTGCCATCTACACGGCTATTCATCATTACCAAAAAGGGCGCAGTGCAATACAGTATCACAAGCTATGCGCCTTGTCAGTTGTTCTGTATCTGTATCGTGTTCTGTTGTGTGTGATTGTTGCCATGCATCTAGATGACGAACTAAAGTATCTGCGACAGAGAGTGGTCACGTTGGAGAAAGAGAACAGAAAATTTCGAGATGGAATATGGGTAGCGGCGCTTGTCACTGTCCTCGTAATCTGCATCTGCATTGTTACCACAATTTTGATGTACATGTTTTTGAAGCGCAAACCAAGTCAGGAAAGTGCAAACAGGCCAGCTCCTCAGCCAAGTTCTCAGATGACCGCCCCAACAGAAACCCAGGAGCATTCAAACAGCACATCACGACAGGAAAGTAGTCAGAACACGGGCGCTAGAGAAACTCAGGAAAGTGAGTACCGGCCAGCACCTCAGCCAAGTTGTCAGATGACCGCCCCAAGAGAATCCCAGAAACATTCAAACAGCTCAGCACGACAGGAAAGTAGTCACAACACTGGCGCTAGAGAATCTCGGCAAGATACTTACAGCTCACCTCGTAAGCCCAGTTGTCACCTGACCAGCGCAACAGAATATCAGGACCGTTCACAGCTAAACAGTGTGACATGTGATTTAAGCGCAGACAACCAAGATTCGAGCGAAGAGACCAACGCAGATTTGACACCAATTCACAGTGGAAGACCAACAAACAGGCGTGCGTTAGCTGCACACACCCGTAATGTGAACAGAAGGGAAACCAAAACTTTTCTGAACACGACAAATACGATCAGGTCACCAAACAAGCAGAGGGTTAGTGGAGTTAGTGGAACAAACAAAACCACTGCAACGCAGCACGCAACGAGTTCGAGCTCTTCAGATTCTTGGGACGAAAGGGTTGATCACCAGAACAGAACAATGAATATGGTAGGAACTAGGAAATACATGCAAAGGAGAAGAGTGATGGCAAGTCAACAACTCACAATGCACCCTATCAGCCTCACAAGCGGAAGCACCATTCCCCAAGCAATGAATTACAGCCTGAGCATGACTAGAAAGGAAGCATGCCACTCATCCTATCACGACACTCTGAGTACGGCCGCGCACATATCTCAGAACCATCAACCCACTCAAAAAAATTACGAAATTCAAAGAGACTCCCAAGACAGTGAAGAGATTCCTCCACCCCCGGCAAAGAGGATGCGCCTCAACTGCGATGACCACAAAAAGAGCCGTAGACAAAAGTTATCCTGAAATTACTGATCTGAAAAATTACTGAAATTACTGTTACTGAAAAAATTATCTATCGTAATGAATTGTTCTGATTCTGAAGAAAATAAAAAAACGCTAGGCAGAACAGAAAAGAATCAGTGTTGCTGCTAGTGTATGTCCATGTAAATTCTACAAAGCAACAGAAAACGCTGGTTCAGAGATTGATTTGATTCAAAAAACAGCAGAAAACGCTGGTTCAGAGCTTGATTTGACTAAAAAAGCAGCAGAAAACGCTGGTTCAGAGCTTGATTTGACTCAAAAGCTGCAGAAAACGCTGGTTCAAACCATGATTTGACTCAAAAGCTGCAGAAAACGCTGGTTCATACGATGATTATGACTCAAAACCTGCAGAAAAGGCTGGTTCATACCATGATTTGACTCAAAAGCTGCAGAAAACGCTGGTTCAGAGCTTGATTTGACTCAAAAGCTGCAGAAAACGCTGGTTCATACCATTATTTGACTCAAAAGCTGCAGAAAACGCTGGTTCAGACCTTGATTTGACTCAAAAGCTGCAGAAAACGCTGGTTCATACCATGATTTGACTCAAAAGCTGCAGAAAAGGCTGGTTCATACGATGATTATGACCCAAAAGCTGCAGAAAAGGCTGGTTCATACCATGATTTGACTCAAAAGCTGCAGAAAAGGCTGGTTCATACCATGATTTGACTCAAAACTGCAGAAAACGCTGGTCCAGAGATTGATTTGACTCAAAAGCAGCAGAAAACGCTGGTTCATACCATGATTTGACTCAAAAGCTGCTCTTAAGATGCCGCCTTACTACGTCACTGCCCCCCTCAGAATTTGGGTTTGATTTTGGCGGGAAATTCAAATTGCCCCCCTCAGAATTTGGGGTTTGATTTTGGTAGAAGTTTTGGTTGGAACATTTGCACCCCCAGCTCTGACACATAGTTTTGGTTGGAACATTTGCACCCCCAGCTCTGACACAAAGTTTTGGCAGAAAAATTGCCCCTCCAGATTTCAACACTGCCCCCCTCAGAATTTGGGACTAGATTTTGGTTGGGAAATTTGGAGGTTGAGAATTTGGTTGGGAAATTTTTTCTGTTGCAAAATCTGTGGTGGGTTCAGAAATTTGGTGTTTGTTTTGAAATTTCTTGCTGCAAAATCTGATTTGGGCTTTTTGTTGTGAAATTTGGTTGCGAAACTTGGTTGGGAAATTTGGTGGTTGAGAATTTGGTTGGGCATTTTTGTTTGCGATTTGGTTGGGAAATTTGGTGGTTGAGAATTTGGTGTAGCAAAGCAGTACTTACCAATTTCAGCGAAATCACTGGTGAGACTGCATATAAATGTCAGTTTCACAAATTCTCAGAGGTAATTTTAAGAATTTTGTTTTTAGTAACTGTTTCACAAGAATATTTCGCCATCAGAATTTGGGTTTGTTTTCGGCGGGAAATTCAAATTTGTTAACAGAAATTAAATAGAAAATAAATACAAAATGCGAAAATAATTGTAAAAACAAATGTAATTAAAAATAAAACACGTTTAGAATCGGCGCCCAAATTTTTAAACAAAAATTAAACAAAGAATTGTTAGAAAATGAATACAAAATGTGAAAATAATTAAAAAACAAATGTAATTAAAAATAAAAAACGTTTAGAATCGGTGCCCAAACATCGAATCTGGCTGCCAATTCGTGAAAAACCCTCAGGATTTCGAGATTCATATTCCCAACTGTAGGATTACAAAGATCTCACTAAGATCATCGATCTTCTCCGATCTGCACAAAGATTTAGCGATCTTCACTGAAGATTTGTCGCTCTTTACTGGAGATTTCACCGGTATTGCGCTATTTCCCCATAGTTTGGGTAGCTGTGTATATGGCTGGTGTATATATGGGCAATATAGCTAATAGAATAGGTATAGGGCAGCGCAGCGCAGTTTGTGGTAGAGCGAGAACACCGTTAGATGTTCTTTTATTCCGGGCCGAAGGTAAAACAATACAGTCGTAATAAACCAGCCGCACAGCAGGGAAGTAGCGCCGAGAGTGTAAAGGTCAGAGCTGATAAGACATGCGCAGAGACAATAAGTAACTGGCATACGTAATATGCAAATAGTAGCCCTGACCAAACGGACAGACATGTACGTACACGTACGTAATTATACATTTGCTAAAATCAACACTCCTCCTCAAATTATAATTACCAATAGCAACAGAGGAGTAAAACGGATCACTGCTGTAGTGATGTAAAATTATGGAATTTGAATTTCAATTCAATTACAATTAAATTATGGGCTCCATTTTTAATTTCAATTAAATTAAATTAAATTAATTGAAATAGTTTTCCATTATTTTCAATTACAATTATATTTTCAATTAAATTATGGAACCTCGGAAAATTTCAATTATCCAATTTTTTTCAATTATTTTTTCAATTTTTTGAAAATTGTTGTATTTTTCTGTTAAAAGGCAGTAACAGTGACCAAGGACTTCGAAAAATGTCCATGTAAAAGCTTACAGACACCTGGTTAGCCTGTTATCCAAACAGGCAAGAAAATTTTAATCTTTAAGAACGCATAAAATGACATTCTGGGGTAAATTTACAGATATTTCATTAGTTTCAGTACTTAATGTAAAGGTTTTCAGCATTTTTGAGCAACATCACTTCCTAGGTACCTTCGCCAAAACCCACCATACACCAACAAATCACTGTTGTGACTTTTACAGTCAGGCACTTAACGCCGTTTATGGTACCGACACCATTATAAGGTGCCGGTGGTGGTGCCCCCAAGTTTGGAGCCCGTGGTGGTACCATACGTACACGGTACGGTACCATATATGGTACCACTACCCTAGGTACCGGTACCATATATGGTGCCCCCACGTTCGGCGACTGTGGTGGTACTAGATATGGTACCCCCACGTTTGGAGGCCTGTGGTGGTACCATACGTACACGGTATGGTACCATATATGGTACCACTACCCTAGGTACTGGTACCATATATGGTACCGGCACCTTATATGGTGTCGGTACCATAAACGGCGTTAAGTACCTGACTGTTTTATGAACTACGAAATAAAAAGCAGAGCATAAAATATTACCAAACAAAGTAAGGTCAGTTTAAAGAGGTGACATACGTTAAATAGGTTTTTTGTTTGAAGTCATTAGCGCCGTCATCATTAATACTTACGCATTTCCTTACATTCACCCCAGCAAATAATTGAAAATATAATTGAAATTCCAGGCGAATTTCAATTAAATTACAATTAAATTATGGCCCAACTTTTGAATTTCAATTAAATTAAATTAATTGAATTGAAATTAAAAACGGGCCAATTATGCGAATTTCAATTACAATTAAATTAATTTTTTACATCACTACACT